>JASCZW010012454.1:0-28442 GCA_034211315.2 Aedes japonicus
AGTTTGAATTCTAACACCATGATCAGAGCAACCGCTGAGTTCAAGCCGTTTGTTTTTATTCATCCGTCGAAGTTTGTTCATTATCGCCTGTGTTGTTCTAAATTTCAATATTAAATGTCACCTTGGTGGGAATAATTGAGAATTTCAAATGAAAAGTTTTTTTTTAATTTCGTAAATACCGTATGCATTTACAAAAATGCATTAAACTTGGATAGCGACGAAAAACAAGCTTCAAAAGATAATTCCTTGGAACAAATTTATCTTAATCCTTCGTTTATTAGGCTTTCTACACAAATGCATGTTCTCCCGAGCAGGAGAAAATAGCATGTGAATACCTACTTTGATCTTGATAACTGGCCTTGTAGAAAAGAGCTCAGATTTAGAGGTAAAATACCTAAGCAAAATACCTAAGAATTGCAAGCAAAATATCTCTCGAATACCAAAATTTGTTATTTTGGATATCTGGGAATACCTTAGAGGTACTATTTTGGTATTGTCTTACCTAATTTGGTATTCACATAACATTGTGGGAACAATTTTATGGTATTATCCTCAGGTATTTTACCTCTTAATCTGACCTCATAAATACCAAGGCTAGTTATCAAGGTATTCGGTTCTGCTCGGGCTTCACCCCTTTTGTGGCCCTGGCGATAAGCTGCTTGGTCGTTTTGGTCACAGAATTGTTGGAATCTCCGTTTTACGTTCGCTCAAAAAATGTCTATCTGTCGAATCTGTGGGTCGTCGGGAGGGAGGGCGGACTTCGGAACACAGAAAAATATAATGAATTTTAACAGGCGCGTCATATTTCTCCTCATTTAATTCCAAGTCATAGGAGGCGTGTTTGCAATCTGTCATGCGCCATACAAAAATTTTGGCGATTTTTCATACAATAGGCTACATTCAGGCGTTATGTGGCTTAAATTTACTCAAAATATCCCATTTATTTCTGCCAAAACTAGCATTCCCTTTATGTGCATTAGATAACTCAGAAATGTTTCTTCCTATCAAGGCCGTAGAGCACTATCAGTCGAAATAATGTTGTATAGATAGTCAACATTGTAGTGTGGCGTAGTCTGTACTATCGTAGAGTCCTTTAGAGTGCAAGTAAGCACGGTATCCAGACGAAATGCGTCGTGATACCTCTCTGTTTGTGTCGTTGTAGGCGGTCCCCAATTAATCCAAATATACAATATACAGATATGAACTCGGGATGAGAGGCTCATATTGTCTTATTTTAAACTTCTTCCTTTTGGGATTTTTCATCCATGAAGTACAATATCCACTTGTAGATTTATAAGACCAATTTTGAAACAATTGAACTTGTAGATTTATAAGACCAATTTTCTACGGTTTTTTGTTTTGACTAAAATCTTTTGCGTATTACAACGAAGTTATGTGTACAAAGACCTGGTGTTTTGCTTTTTCCGCTTATAACCCCGAAGATCTGAGCTCCAATAAGCCCTCATGTTACCTAAATCAACCTTCAGAGATGGCATTTCGCACTACTGTTACGCCGGTGCGTGAGATTTGTACCTCCACAGAGGATATAGCCATAACTCACCTCAGATAAAGCAAAGTTTTTTTTTTAAACGATCGCGCTAACGTGCTCTCATCTGTTTTCGCCCACGTGCTCTCGCCTATGATCACTGCCGCGTACACTGGGGCGAGAACGCAAAAGTGCTCTTTCTGTGATTCGCTGGTGCGATTGAAAATTTAAACATTGTCGGAGTTGCAGAATGTATGTCCGAAAAAAGGAAGCGGGAAAAAACATTATTCTTTCTTTCTTTGTTATGTAGTGTCAAAGCGAATTTGCAATCACTGCTGTATATTAGCAGAAGAGCCTACGCCAGTGAGCTTACTGGGGCGCATGCGTCAGGGAATTTAACTGCATTCGCTTCTGTGAATTTGAGAGCTCTTCTTCTCACTCTAGAGCGATCGAGTGTAGTGTGAATAAAAACCATTTTTTCCACTCACATGCGCTACCCGCATGCAAACGCGGGGTAAATATAAACAAGAGAAAAGAGCTCTCAATGAGTAGGAACAGTGTGTGGAAAATTGAAAATCTCTCTCTACCACACTGAGGATATGGACATCACTGCGAGTGACCACTGGTAACGAAATGCCTCTACGCTTCGAAATTGCAACGCTCTGCGCAGTTATCGAAAAGCACTCGCAAAACTGCATAATCTGTCGTTCAGAGAAAACCCCACCAAAATTGCTTATGGAGGCCACGATGCAACTGTTCAATCGACAATTTACTTACGTCGAGCTGCACTGCTTCGAACCTCTATTGGTTACTGTCGGCAGAACCAAGTGAATAGATGGTTACACCGAAAACTAATTTTAGTTTATATTACGAAATCGAAGGTAGAACCGCAGAGAGACGTTCAAGCTCCAACAAAAGAATTCTAATTTGTTGCGTAAAATTCCACAGACACAGTACCGCCGCTTAGTCAATTATTCACTAGAATAAATCTGACAGTTTGACTGGCAACCCATTTTTCTCGTTCCAATCAAAACAAATCTATGGCGCCATCTGTTAGCTTATTGCTCCTTGATATCTTGAGGGAAGCCATATTTCTACAAAGGTAAATGAGATGAAGTTGGATGTCTGTCTGCGGTAGAACTAACGGATCTATTCGTTGTTTTCAGAAACGAAAATGATTTTTACTTTTTATAATGCTTTCTTCGTAATTAATGCCACACGCGCAGCTGTCGACAGCACGAAGCATTTGTTGACAAAGGAAAAACATTCGTGCATTGTACGAAAACAATACAAAAGGCTATGAATATGTTGTAACAAATTGAAAAGGAACATATCTCTGGTGGTTGCATATAATAAGGAATGACGGAAAGATCTACTTTATCGACGCGGTATGTCGAAAAGAGAAGCGCTACCACGTGGAGTTCTCCTGCGTTTTTTTAAAGGTTTCTGACATGTGATTCGATCCTACATTATTGGGAAGAGCTGTTTCTGAATTCGTGGTTGATCTCATAAGGCCATGGTGACTCGTGAGAAGATACTTAAATAATGAGTGTGAAGTTTTAATTTTAATTAGGGATAAATTAATTATTCCCGCCCATCCGAACAGCAACACCATCATGTATAAGTACGATAAAAGAGCACCAAAAAGGTGTAATGATAGCATTTAACTAGATAATAAACATATTAATGTTTCTACAATAAACGAGACATTTTTTCTATGTACATAATCCATGTTTTCGAAACGAGGGAAAACTGATTTACAAAAATAAATTCTCAGTGTAGCGTTAATTTCATGTCTCATTACACTGAAAATAATATAAGTATTGCATAATGCTGAAATTTCTCCTAAAAACATGCAATACGAATATTTAATTCAATAAACGGTAAATTTGTCCTACATAAAAATATCATGTTTACGAAATGCACAAGACAGAATTAACGAAAAAATATTTTCAGTGTAGCTTTAGCATCTTTTGGATGCTTTAGAGCTTGCCAGGTGCTCGAAATTTGAGACTGTTTAGGAATTATAGGAGCACAGCATACTCCTGAAACTCCAAGAAATCGCAAGACGTCCGTAATAAGCTGGATGTAAGTTCCAGAAAATCTGAATGACCGTGAGCAACTCATCTCCGAAAGAAAAAACCAAATGTTTAATATCTGTATCTATCGCTAAAGCCCATCATTAGGAGTTACAATATTCTCGAAAAAACTTACCCCCTCCAGTTTCGCTTCGTAGCTGATTTGCATAATTTGTTAAAGAGGCAAAATATGTTTGTCGGTAAAGCAACACATTGCCAAGAGATCAAAGCAGGAAAGATATTCCCGACCGGCGTGGCACATTTTCGTCAAAGATCAAACGAACACTTTGGCTTTGGCTTCGGCTTATTGTCATCCCGCTAAAATGTCATACGGAGTTTAAGGTGAAATAGTTCTAAATCCAAATATAAGCGCTTTAATGATTCTTTCACGACCCGGTTGGTACTCCCCTATCGTTGGTGGACTCTATCCCGTTTCACCTTAATGTAGGCGGCTCCACCTCTTTGTAGCTCGCAAAATGAGAATTTCGCACATCGCAGACTGCTAGTCTACAGCCAGTCAGTTGAATCGAGTCCGTGGTGGGTGAGCGAGACGGGATTCTTCTTAGTTGCACCCCAATTAAAGTCAATCCCTCGTGGTCACAAGTGCCAGTTGTAGAAAAATGACGATTGTCAACCATTGACAACGGCCGGACGAGCGGCCACTTTTCGCACACGGAAAACATCAAAGACACTGTGACTGACAAGGATTTCGAAAATGCTGCGAAGATTCCTCTTTTGTGATGTATTTTTCACTAAGTTTTCTGGCAGATTTAGGGCACACCCAGAGCTGAGAGATCACGTGCTTTGGCTGTCCGGTCGAAAAACAAGAACAGCATGGCGACACAAGTGACGAAAAAGATGACGATGGGACCAGACCGAGTGTGAAATTGAAATCCTTCGCTTGCAGTGACATTCTCCTTGGTTGGTTTGCAATGCATTTCTGGATATGTGTTGTTGAGATCTGCGTTGATGCCCGGTGGGAGTAGCTGTTGTTGATGGAAAATGTAACAACGTTAACAAATGTGTAAAATGGGGAGTTATATTCATGTCGCTCGAGAGCAAAGTTACGACATGGCTTGCATGATAGATGATTCAGATTCCGGCCACCCACGGATTGTGCAACAGTTTCACTTTGAATCCAACCAACATTTTCAGGGAATTTTCCCGAACACATTTAACTGCTCTACGGCTACAGATTGGACAACGCTACCCAACATCCACCGGGCCAACGTTTTTGGGCAGATTACAAAACCCTGCCGAACACGATCGCGATTATTTCGCGCTTCTGTTTCGGCTTCTTTGCTAGCCCACTCTTCGAATTCCCACATTTTCAACATGTTTCCCGGGCACAGGCAACCAACTCCGATGCTCGGAAGCAGCCGATGAAAATGTATACATACAAATCACATTAAAAAGACACGTTGCTTCTTCTTTTTCGTCGCTTTTTTTAACCTTCGGACATGTCGTTTTTGGGGCTTCTAGTGTTAGGTTCCGCAAGAAAAATGTGTCTGAATGTGTTCGGAAAGCAGAGCGGAGACCGAAGAATGTCACAACACTGTACGGGCCCCATCGTCGTGGTTTCGAAACTATCCGCATTATTTCAGAACCGGAACGCACTTATTGTGAGCAGGGTTGACGCGGTCACATGAGTCGGCAATCCCATTCCGTAGAAGAACCGTGAACACTTTTACTATACAGTGCTGCTTCCTATGCAACTGCCGGATGTATCGACTGCCATCGATTTCAATTGAAGTCAATACCTGAAAGGCATAGGGTAATTTCGGTTGCAGGCAGTTTGCTGAAATTAACACCTCTGCCCGGAATGGGCATGCACGATTGGTGTGGTTCCACAGCCCCCGAGCAGCAAAGCCATGATAACCAGAAGGAAACCCCGAACGCCATGAATCGTGACTTTTGTGTCGTTTCATTTTTGGGCCTATTGGGCTCGGTGAGAGGTGATTGATTGATTGATTGCTTTTCGAAATATGGTTCGCCAGTGGTGTGGCGAGGGGTGCGAGAATTTGTATCTTTTAGTTACTATAAATTTGAAGATATATAAATTTGGGCGGGATGTTGGAAGTTCATCATTCCTCCGGGATGCTTTCAAGCATTTGTTAGGGTGTGGCCCAGTTTGGATTGGAACATAGACTATTCCGCTTATATCGGATACAGGGAAGCGGAACCTATCTTGAGCTCAATAAGCTGACCTCGAATGGAAATCGGTGAATATTCACTGAATACCGAATACTGAGTACACAAGCTATTCGCAATTTATTCGTTCACTTACCGTCAATCGTTTAGCAACACACAAAACATTCGATTCTGATCATTTCTTCCAATTTAATATGGAAAAGTTGCCACTGCTATGTATCTATTTTAATAATATCACGAAAAACTTTAATCCCATCTGTGTACATATGTTAATCGTACTGATTTTAATCAAGAAAAAATATGAAAAAGTTAACGCTCTCCACTACTACACCAAGATAATTTGACAGCACTTCACGTGTGTTGGGTAGCATGCCTATAATCAAGACAAAATGGAAGGGTTTGTTTGTTATTCTTCCATGAGAATATTGCCAACAAGACTCACCATAACGTTGGGCATAGAATGCTCTATGAATGATTGGACACGCACACTAGCGTTGATATGTATGCTATACGGTTCATTGTGGGATCTCATGAATGGCATTATTCGCTTTTGGAAACATTCCGTTCTGGACAGCTCTGAATTAAATGTCTTATCAGTGATGAAAACCTTGGTCTACCTACCGCAGCAACAGATGCCTTGCCAAATCATGTATTTACGTGCAAATTTAAATGCAAACATAAACTTGAATTCGGCAGGACCATCTCCCCGAGCCAAGAAATTTGTTTGTCCCGGTAGATAAAATCGGCCTATACATAGGTTTCATCATCCATGAATAATCCATGAATTTTGCCAACATCTGATCATACAGTTTTCTGGCATGGATTCTGAGCACATCCCGGAAAAGAATCCGTTGCACGGTACTGCGTACTTTTTGGCCAAATCGCGGTCTGAGATGTTGGGGATTGCCTTAATGTTCTTGATGACTTTGTTCCGCAGTTGACTGTTGATAGTACCCGCCCGACGCCTGCTTTGTGATTTGCGATCCGTCGACAAAGTTTCTCTGACCTTTTTAAAATCACGCCACACGGTATTTCGGGGAAAATCCAACACTTTAGCAAGCTTTGCCCCAGCCCACGAATGGTTTTCCAAATGATTGCGCACAAATATTTTGCTTCTTTCTTCTTCCATTTTGTATTTCTCTGAAACACGTTTTAACTGCACCGCAAAAAAAAAACTTCTGATGTTGTTATTGTTATAGGGAACATGTCATAAGGTGTCATAGCTTACAAATCCGACCACTAGGGTCGCTTTAATAATCAAAAATGTGTGTTCCAATACTAAATGGGCACACCTTAGATTACAATAAGTTGTGTTTTCTAGACTCCCGTGTGAACGAGAAGATCGTACAACAGCATTTAAAAGTCCTTGACACAGGGCTGGTAGCAGATCACTTTTTAGTGACCTGGTCACTATTTTCAAGGCAGTCACTAAAAAGTCACGATTGTCATCGAAAAGTCACTAAAGTCACTATTGTCAAAAAATCGGTCACTAAATTCACTTTTTTTAAAGTAATCGTTTCTTCGGACTATTTCGAAAAAAAAATTGATTTACTTTGGCAACACGTCATGTTTTAACGAAGCGTCCTGTACAATTTAGGAAGGTTCATTAATTATGTCACGCAGTAAGGGGGGAGGGGGGGATTTGGGAAAACGTGACGATCCATACAAAAAAATTTAAAGGTGCATACAAAAAACGTTACAAGGGGGGGGGGGGGTCTATAAAAAGTCAATTACGTGACGTAATTAATGGACGTTCCCTATGCAGTAAGGCCTTCGCAATATCCAAAAGATTGCAGAATTTTAAACAGCACGAGAATACTGCGAGGCATAAGGAGGGAAGGTTGTTTCTTCGTAGTCCAAGTCAACTCCGAGTTGATATGGCTATTGAAATGTACAAATATATTCTCATACAAAATAAAACTCTTTTTCTTTCAACTCGATAATCCAGATGTTATTGAAAACTTTACCCATTATATTGCAATATAATACTGATCAACTACAGCATATGTTTTGGAATAACACCGCCTTTAACCTTCTTGACCAGCTCCAGATGTTTTTCGATACCGTCACAGGCGGCACGTACGACTTCCATCGACATTTCGTCGCAAATTCGTTTGATTACGGGTTTGAATTGGTTTATATTAGGCGCCCTGTGGTCATTTACCTTCGCCAGCATGTATGATCATACGAAATAATCCAAGGGATTCAGATCTGGTGAACTGGAAGGCCTTTCATTCTTGTCCAAAAATTCAGTCAAATTTGCTCGGCACCAGCCCTGAACGAGATTTGCAGTATGCGATGGCGCTCCGTCCTCCTGAAACACATAGTGATCATCTTCAAACACCTCTAGTACATATGGCTTGACAACTTTCTCCAAAATTCCGTTTTATAATATACGGCATTCACATTAACGCCATTTTCGATGAAAACCAATGGTAATTTGCCTCGCTTGCAAATTCCTCCCCAAACCATCACTAACCCAGCACTTTGGAACCGTGGAATATTCCTATCACTCTCTGGAACAGTTCTCGAAGAGAGAGTCCACAATCTGTCGTTCTGGACATTTTGGGATTGTTGCAAGACGAATAACTGTTCGTCGGAAAAGATAAATTCATCCCCACCGTGCCACGACAAAAGCAGACTTGCTCTTTCGAGTCGTTTCTGCTTGGAAGGTCCCGAAACTCCGTGAACCTTACGTTTCTTGAAAGCTCGGAATCCGAGGTCATTTTGCAGTATATTGTGCATTGACGATCTCGAAACATTCAAATCTGCGGCCATTTTACGTACAGAGCCCTGTGATTTTCGTCTTATCCGTTCCCTGACCACTTTAACAACTCGTGCAGTCCGCACCATACGAGTACGACTGGTTCTCTTCCGGTCATCGAACGAGCAGGTGTCACGGTACACAAAATCACCTCACCTTTCAAAAACATTTTTATCACCACAGCACGAAACTCCTTCATCGCTGGTAAAAGATAAACACCGAATGAACACAATCGGACATAAACTAAAAGCGTTTGTATAAACATTATGCAAAACTACACCAACACATACGTGTAGCATGTTGAGTAGTTGCACGACACCAATACAAGGAAACAGTGTATGAGACTATATTGGACACGGTGTATATGAGAAATGCGATAAGCATTGTTGATGTATACAGTATTGGACAAAACATTTGCAACCAGTCAATCCCAATCATGAAACTCTACATTGAAGGTTTATAAAAAGTCAATTGAGAGAAAAATGTTTTTTAGTTTGTAGAAACAGCTCTTTTCATGTTTATTATAACAAAAAAAAAAAACAATATTCATACATAACAATTCATGAAAAAACAAAAAAGTCATTGTTTTCCTCCTGGACAAAACAAGTGCAACTTCGCGTGTTGTTTGCCAAATTCAATTTGGCTTTCAATATTTCGTAGCGAATCCTTTATTTTCAATTACGGCTTTGCATCTGCGAGGCATAGACTCGATCAGGTGGTCAATGAAGTTTTGTGGAATTGCTGCCCATGCCTTTTGGATTTGTGCAAACAACTGATCCTTACTTCGAACAGCTTCACGATCAATTCGCTGATTCACGATCTCCCACAGGTTCTCGATTGGGTTCAGATCAGGAGATTGGGACAGCCAGTCCATAACCATTACATTGGTTATTCTTAAACCACTGTTTGACCACATTGGCGGTGTGCTTGGGGTCGTTAACTTGTTGGAATATCCATTTTAATAGCATATTCCATTCAGCATAAAGCAGCATAACATCTTTCAAGATGTTCGCAAAAAAACATCCCCAGACCATCACATTGCCTTCGCCATGCTTCACCGTCTTCTGGCAGTACCGTGAATCTAAGCGTTATCCAGTCAGTTGACGTACACGGCAAATCCCGTCGCTTCCGAAGTTGTTGAACTCATCACTGAACAGAGCCGTCCGCCATTTCTGCACATCCCAATCAATATGAGATTGAGCAAACAGGAGTCTTTTTTCTGGTTCCTAAGTGAAATCAGAGGTTTCTTCGCAGGGAGTCGAGAGAATAGTCCGGCTTCAACGGCACGTCGTCTGATTGTCCGGTCCGACACAGATAACTGTAAATCCGTTTGCTTCTCGAAGGTAGATTTGGAAGGATCCTTCTTAATGCATCGGACGATCATAGAGTCCTCTCTTGTCGTGGTGGACTGCGGTCTTCCACCTCTATTGTCCACAGAAATCTTCCCGGTTGAACAAAATTTTGAGCACAGTCTTGAAACGGTCCATTTTTTCACCTGGTATTTGTCACAAATCGTTTTTCGTGACATTCAACATCATCGTTTTTTTTCTTTCATAGTTCCGAACCAAGGCTGTCAGGCGCCATTTTGGTGCCTAAAACATAAATATAAGGAAAACATGAGTATTGACCTTTCTCAATGTTTATCATGCAATATTTACCTTGTTATGGTACAATAACGCAAGTAAGAACACTTTTGTCAACGAACGAAAGCTTTTCCACCTTTTTTAAAACACTTCTAGAAGAATAAGTCCAAGAAAGCGAGAAGTTTCACTTGTTTTGACCAGCGCAAAATGGCTGTTGTCAACAAAACACTGCCGTTGAACTGTCAGTTGACAGCTGATTGCTGCAATAATCATGTAGCAAACATCTAGACTCCTGAACCGTCAAATGCAGTTACTTGCTCGATTTCGATTTCGAAACATTGAAGTTTACTGATGCTTTTTATGATTGCTCGATTGAGTTGCATATGTTTTGTCCAATACTTTAAGTCCTTGGAATCAAAACTCTAGTCGTACTTCTAACGGCACTCTACAGATCGCGAAGTAACTTCCGTTAGAAATCAAAACGAACTTGCTAATGAATGAGTTAGACCTGGTCAAAAGTGGAATAGATCTGCAGGGCAGTGCGAAAGAGAGAATTGAGACTATTGGAGTCGGTTCTTAAGGACATACACGACCAAGTATCTCTCACCTCGCGTTTTACTCTCAAATACTATTAAGACTTCATGCATGATATTTTTAGCAAATCCTTGCTGCTTTGGAGCATCCTTTGGTTAGCTGATTAGAACACTTTTTGTTTCGATATAGGGTAGGGAACGGCTTAATCAGGGGTCACTATTTTGATCAGTTGTTAGGAAATAGGTCTAAAACTCCCACATTTTCCAAATTATTTCACTTTTAATGATACGATCATAAGCTCTATCTATCGGGCTTATTACTGTCATTTTGAAGATTTTAAGTACATCATCTGGAAATCCGTTACTTTCTTACCAGCTGAAGAAGTTCGTTCAAATTTTGCCTTTGTGTATTTTGCATTTAATCGCGAAAAGCATGTCTCCATCAGGTCTCTCTCACAGCTAGGCTTGTTGCCAGAATGTGATGTTGAACATTCAGTTAAATTGATTACATATTTAGATAATCTGAAATCACTATTTATTTCATGTTTCTTCCAGTCATTAGCGGTTGATCTATGCTTATGATTATATTATCCATCATCTGGCACTATCATATGCAATACATAAATATGTTTCGGAGCTATCAATAGAACCCAACGATAAATAATGCTTCGCTGTTGAGCGGCAGCTATGGTATCACTGTTGCTTTTGAGAGAGCCCATGTTTCCTCTCTTCTTTTGTTAACCATGGATACAGCGCACCTGTATTGTAACGTGAAGCCGGCTGTCTCTTGCATTTATTTGTTTTTAAACGAACCACCCCGTTTGTCGCCACAGTCACTTTGGCTAACATTTGCGTGAGAGTAAATGAAATAAGAAATACACATTGCAAGTCTAAAGAGCAATGACAAACTAAAAGTTATGACGTGTACGGCTGTCTTAAAACCTGCTAGGACGAGTTTGTGATCATAGCAATCGACATGTTTTGGTTGATTGTTTTCGAGAGCGGATGTGTAAAACGAAGGAGCGGGTTGAGGAAATTGACGTTTGCTGCAAATCGTGAACTAGTCTATTTCAGTTGGCCTTCGCACACATGCACGGAATCGCACTCATAAAATATTGTTAGTTTATGTACAGATTACGGAGCTGAAGAAAACATTTTTTTGATCGGAAATCATTCCGTGTGCTTTTAAAAAGTCCCTGAAATTGGGAACGTTATTCCATAGCTATGACATTTTCTGAGTCTAATGATCGTTGCTGAAGGTATGTGCCAATAGACCAGAAGTAAGCAGAGGGATTAATATCTAAATATTGGCAGTTCTAATTATAGATTACATACAGCTTCATCAAATGTCTCAGGTGCTGAATAAACTGCTTAAAACCCGTCCCTTACTCTAGCTGTGATTTTTAGTTTCCAACACTTGAAGTGAAAATAATTCTAACATTGATTTTATATTGGGAATTTATAAGGACTGAGTCGTGAATGTCCTTAAGCATAAAGACAATTAGAGGTGAAACGTTGTAATGGCAGCTTTGACGGCGTCCCATATAAATGCTGATGTCGAGCGAGGATTTTTTACCTAGACATGAGAGAACATTAAATTTATTGATGATGACAAAATCCACATTGATGTCATTCGGAAATAAGCGGCAACTAGTTTCCATCTCCAAAAACTGCTCATGAGCATTTCCAGCCAGAAACGCTAAAACTTATATTGATTTTGTCTCGAAAGTTTCCGGTTTTAATGAAATTATACCCAAGATAACATTTTTCATTTAAAAAAATCGCACATTTCTGGACTAATTTCCTATAAGGGCTTATGTAATATATGATTTTTTTTTAAATCATAACATGTAAACGATTACCTCTGATCAAAATGTCGTCTGAAAAGAACTTATAGATCATTAATTGTTCTTTAAGAAAAAGATATACTGAAACTAAAAAATGTAAATGCTAAAGAAACATAAAACATTGATTTTTTTAAGCTGTTTTTTAATTTTGAAGTTGTATCCTGAAATCTGGATATGGACTGAATGCAGATTTAGTACGTAAAGTTGTTTAATTCTACAAGAACTCGATATCAGCAGCCGGGCCAAAGAGATTATGCCTTTGTAGTGACGAGTGGTGTACGCCAGGTAACACAGAAACGTCTCCTGACGATGTCACACAAAAAGAGTCTTGCATTTTAGTGAAACCCATAAAGATGTTAAACTATGCTTTAGCTCATTTGCAGCCTTACGGCCAAAACATTGTAAACTTCTTAGTAAATCAGGATCCCATAACGTTTATGTGTGTACAATTCACGAAAATGTGAATCTTATGCTCAATAGCTTAAAAGTAAATCGCAATTTATGTGATTATTTGGGACAAATTCTGTGCGATGCACAATTTAAAACACACTTTTGCAATCCTCGCGCGTGCATGAATTGTTACGATACGTCAGCATCAGAAAAAGCAATTTTAGATAAATTGGAGGACAATGAAATTAAAGAAGTGTCATTTGAACAGTGGATTATGACTGATAGGTGTAATATTGAATTAAAGGCTTTACCATCAGATGAGTTTGCTTCCTTTTTTATGAAAAAGATTTAAAAATGAAGATATCATGACTACCTAAAAAATAAGCAAAGTAAATGTTTAAAAACAAATAAAAAAGCGCTAGAAGATGGTAAAATTATAGTTATTTGTGATTTTTCTGAAAACTACACATTTGTTCTTCAAGATGAAGAGAAAAGTTATCATTGGAATAATGCTCAATGTACAATACATCCATTTGTAGCATATTACAAAGAAAACGGTACCCTAAAACACGTAAATTTTGTGATCATTTCTGATGCTCTAAAGCATGACACAGTAGCAGTTCAGTTGTTTATCTCAAAATTATTGGAATATTTAAAATCTCAAATCACAATTAAAAAGATAATTTTTATGTCAGACGGAGCAGCGTCGTCATATAAAAATAAAAAAAGATAGCCATAATATTGAAATTGAATGGCATTTTTTTGCAACTTCACACGGCAAGAGTCCTTGTGATGCGATCGGAGGTACTCTTAAGAGAATGGCAACTAGAGCAAGTTTAGCTAAGCAACACGAACATCCTATAACGAATGCTAGACAACTTTCTGACTGGGCAAATAATCGCAAAGAGGATCATGAAACAAAAATGACATTTTGCTATGTTTTCACAGATGAATACAAAGATGCCGTAAAGGAATTCCGGTTTTTAACAAAGCATAACCAATTCCTGGAACTCAAATATATCATTCTTACATTCCAGTTTAAAACAAACAAATTGCAGTTAAATTATTTTTTAATTCTTATAATGAACCCAAAATATTTGATGCAAAATGCAAAATGTAAAAAAATTAATGAAAATTGAAAAAAGAACAACATTGTACGAAACATTATATTGCTTCTCTCTCTAATCAAAACTATCTGAAACACACACATATCCAAAAGCATCAACTTGATTCTTTTCCATCGCGTCCAAAAAGAAAAGAGTAAGTCTGATTCCCACCGTGTCAGAGAAAAAATTGCCTGTTTTTTTAATAATCTATTACGAAAAATACATTTTGATGTGGATATCACGACTAACAATCAAAAAGCGCCAAAAAAAGATGCAAAAACATAAATATCTGATATTCAAATTCGCAATAACTTGAGAACGGCTAGACTTACGAAAAAAGTTCTTGCATGTTTTTTAATTAAAATGATGCATCAAATCAATTTTCGGTTAAAAAAATTATCATTTTCAACATTTTCAAACAAATTTTTATGTTTGAAAAAAAAATTAAAAATTAAAGAAGTGACCGGCTAAAACTTTTTACCAGCTTCAAGAACACAACTTCAGCTTTTTGAAAAATAAAAACTAGGAGGATTGACGGGAGGGGCCTTTAAGAAAATCAACGTTTTATGTTTGTTAAGCATAAATTTATGATTTTTTTTAGTTTCAGTGTATTTTTTTCTTGAAGAACACTTTATTACCTACAACTTTTTCTCAGACAACATTTTCATCAGATTAGTCGTTTGCGAAAAAAAAATTGAAAAAATAAAATCCACATTTTAAATACGCCCTTACAGAAAATTTGTCCAGGATAATTTTGGTTTTTCAAGTGGAAAACGTAATTCTGGGTAGAAACCAACATATGGACAAAATTTCATTCAGATCGGTGAGAGCCGGGTCCAACCGGTTTGTTATTCTGGCTGGAAATGCTCTCATGATGGCTAACAAAGCACGCGCTAGATGTAAGCAACATTTGAAACAAACGGCGATTGTAAAGAAAGAAGAGGAGTTGAAGGTACTTTTTAAAGAGGAGGATGAGAAAGGGTGAACTTCTGAAAAATACCTTCTAATAAATGTGTTAATGATAATTCCCGATTATTTGTAATTTTAGATTGTTTATTAAAGCAAACTCGCGCCTCAAAAAAGCCATAGAGAACAATAATATGGCGGAAGTGGAGCTGCCTAAAGCAATGCTTGAGTGAGTGTCACTTGTTCGAAAGCAACTTCTTTGTAACGCCCAATAAAGTCACTTTTAATTAATTTTTAACTATCCCAAAGTCACTATTTGGTCACTTTGTTATTGCCTCTAAGCCACAATTTGGTCACTATTTTCGACATTTTGGTGACTGAAGTCACTACTATTACATCGGATAACCACTACCAGCCATGCAATGGACTAAACTAAATTCTACGAATTGTGAATTTTTGCCTTCCCCGTTATGATGTCCTCAATACACCACTGTAGACATTACCTCGAATTGTATCCTTCTCATAGGGAAACTGCTGGCAAATGTGATAATTTTCCTCCACATAGCCTGATTCGATTGACTGACTTTCGGATAAACCCTCCTCCATTCCGAACAATCTGCCGCAAGCAACGAGTCACTCCATACACGGCACAGAGTGATGTATCCCTACACTCGTTAATGATCTTTTCCACTTAGAAGATGCTCAAATCCCGCATAGACATATGAGAATGCGTTTGCAAGCAATGGCATTTTTCTCATCGACTCCTTCAATCGGTCCACTTGAAGTGTTCATGCAGCACTAAAATCCAAATGCTTTCAACTCATAATGACACCGAGGAGGTTGGTGGAGGGCCGCGCAGTACTCTCCTCTGCAACGCCACATGTTTTTTAATAGTATCATTTATCACAACCGAAAGGCGAAGACGGTGGTGGTGAAGATGAAGATGCGCGTGGTGAACAGGTTTCGGCACCGGGTAGGACAAAAATAAATGAAAAACATGTTGTCTTTCCCTTTGGTTAATCTTTTTCTTTTTCTACGCTATTTGTGAAAGATGAATCGACTTTTGCGGTTTGGCGCACATGCCTACTCACCAATTCACACACATGGCCAGAGCACGACTAGAATGCCTCTGGCAGCGCAGCCTAAACAGAGAGAAACTCTCACATCAAAGAGCAGACATGAAAGAAAATACTTCGAAATCCGTTCAAAACCGTGTGTCTTGTTGGAAATTAATGACTTTGTGACAAAGGAATCAACCCACGATGGGTGTGGGGTGGTTAAATGGGGATAAAAGATCAAACATTCGGCCTCAGCAGTTACTTTCATGTCCCGCTTATGTATCACCCCTCGCTCATAATCAGTCTGCAGCTGTCAACCCCCTGCCTTGATATACCCTTCGCCCGGTTATTGATCACCAGCTGACACGTAATCCTTTCGAAAGAGTCTGTTGACCAGCCGGTCTTGCCGCCAGGCGTTGTTCGCGCCACTGTTCACAAAATGATCTGCAATTTATCAACCAAACTTCTGCGTCGAATCTCGATCATACTAATGACATGCTTCTCTCCCCCTCTCTCTCTCTCTTATACAGTGCTTCAGGAATGTGCGACCGATTCGGAAGAGCTGATCTACCCGGTCCGAGCGCCGTCCGCCTGCAGTGCACCGCCGGATCTACTGCTGACCAGCGATCGGGAGCAGATGATGAAAGTGAAAAGTTCCAAGCAGCACCAGCAGCAATCAACACACAATCATCAATCATCGCAGCAGCAGCATCAAAATCTTGGCCATCATCATAAGAACACCTCGATGGCCGGTGGTCAACAGCGGGAGCACACATCGAAGGAATCCTCTTTTCGGAAGTGTTCCGGCAGGACGACGACCGTCAAAAGTGACCCCGATCGGGTGCGGTTGGAGGTAAGCAACATTTACATTAAAAAATACATTGATTTATCAACCGGTCCTGAACATCATTATCCTGATCCATCAACCGGATGAATCAGTTACTAAAGGATGAGTTTATTAAAATAATATAAATCATCCCGATTATTCATGTGCGAAATCCTCCTTCATGAAAGGCAAAAATTCCACAACATCACAGTCGGGCACAGTAAAGCCTCGCACTCAATTTGTGGTTGAGGCTCACCACCTCCTCATCCATAATCCATAATCTCTCTCCATTTAGTCGTTCGAAAATGGGAAATTTAAGCAATGAAACCATATGTACACCCCACCGTACCCAATCGCTGGCTATCAGTCTGCCTGTCGGACATTCCAGCCTCACAGATAGGACCGGAATATGGGCCGGTCTGATTACTATACGCGCTTCAAAACTCATTCATATGCCCCATGAGCATGAGAGCAGGTATGTTTTCACGCAAATCTCCGCACAAGCTTCGATCCTCCATGTTCTGCGGTTAGCGGAGAGAACGGGGTGGAGAACCGGCGCCTTATCAAACATTTCCGGATGGCGTTTCGCTTTGATGTGTGTTTTATTTATTGCACATTGGCTTCGATTCGGTTGGCGCGCTATCAAAACACATTTATAGAACGCCGCGGCTGGAATGGTGGCTGGAACTGTCTCGCACTGCAATTGTATTGTTGGACTGGCGGCAGCTCCATCACAACCGGCAGTGTTCGCCAACTGCGATGAGCAATGCAATGATAATAATAGCACCGCAGCAACGGCCGGCAGCGGGCTGTGTTATCAGAGCAGTTCTACGGGCTGGGAGGGTTAGGGGTGGTGTGAAATTTTTCGTAAAAAAACGAATTTAAGGTGTTTTTTTTCTTTTCTTTGCAACTTTTGTTTGACGTAGGACTACGTCTTTGTTTTCTGTGCTGGGGTACAATTTTAAAAAAAATAATCGCTTTACGACCGCCACGAACAGTGGTCAGGTTTTCAGCGTTAATAGGTCAGTAATTTCCCAAAAAAAAATGTTTGCACCGATCGATCGGAAATATTTCTACGCATCAAACTTCAATAGAGAACAATGTTGATTTCGGGGCACATACTATTGACAAATTCATAAATGTTAAGCCTTGTCTTAAAAAGTATATTAACCCCGGCTCAAGGGATCATATATGACTTCAAAATGAAAATGGCTGTATAGGGTATGTGTCCCTTGACTCAGCCTATTATGCAACCGTCGATTACATTTTTGATTATAACTCTTAAAGTTTTCAAGCTGAAGACAAGATTCAACTAGTTCTACACTTGCTAAGATAAGATTGATAAGACATTTGGTAGGATGTTTCACGAAAACTAACACAACTCTTTTTATAAAGTCAGAAACTTTCAAGGGATATGGATTTAATGTCGGTCTACAGGCACCAAATTGGGTCTATTCATGGATGCAACTTCGTCCCATTCGATGGATTTATTACTAAATGCAGTCTTTGTCCGGTGTTTTTTTCTTATTCTATGAATTAAAGCATTGCCAGCTGTATTCGCTTTGCTTAACACAAAATTTCCCAAAACAAACTAAATTAAGACTGCTTTGAAACACATAAGTGATGTTCATATATGATTTACTAGCCATTCAATAATGAAAACATGATAAATCACTATACAACGACTTAGTTCCTTCGGTTTGTGTTTAAATGAGCCACCTGAATATAAGCAACCGCAAACACATGCATTTCCACTTGAAATTTTACCAATAACAACCTTCTTACTACGTTATAGATACAACAGGCCATAGTTGGGAACAAACAAAAAAATATGTTCCCAACACTGGGTCTATGATTTTCTCGTAAAATAATTTTTGTTTTAGCTTTAAAAACAGTTAGTTTGTAGCGTGCAACTATTATCTGTACATCCATACTGCATTACTTGCTTTATCGATTCAATTAAGCCAAATTTAGATCACTTGAAGATCGTGTAGATCATCTGTTCAGCTTAACCAGAGAAATCATGATGCCACAAAAGTTCAAGAAATCGTAAATTACGCGTAAGTGATAAACTATAAGTTGATTAATATTGTCTCAATTGCTTCGGATTACATCGGTTATTGCTATACATATATACCCTATTTTATCCACAAACTGAATAAAAGTGAAGACTGTCTTTGGTAAATTTATTCTACTTCAATTCTTATATCTTGGAAATATAAAAATACACATGAGTTAAAGGCGTAATTGAAGTTCTAGAACATCCTGAATATGAAGTAGTTCAAGAAGAAAAAATTAATGCCTAGTTAATAGTATACAGGGTGTCTCACAATAGATGTCACTAAAACAAAATGGCATTACAGCAAAAAAAAAATCAACCAAGTCATAGCATTTATTTTTCATTTGAAAGATTCATATTAACCATATTAATTCAATTCGAATCTCTCGCGCCTTTCCTTGATAACTTTGCGCAAACGCTTTTTAACCCCATCGCAGCTGGCACGCTCGATTTCCTGAGGAATTTGGTTCCAAATATCAACCAAATGTTTCTAGAATCGATCTAAAGTAAGCCCTTTCGAAGGGCCTATATATTGAAGCACATAACCCCAAACAAAGTAGTCAAGTGGGTTGAGATCCGGTGAAGATGCTTCGCATGTGATGAAATCGGGAAAATTTTTCGCAATTTTCCGAACTGGAGCTGAGTCTAGACAATATGGTGTATTCCCATACAACGTTGGAGCATAAGGAAGCAAATGGTTCTTCAAAAACTGCTCGATATAATATTCAGTTTTGATTTTACGTTAGGTTCTATGAAAAGAAGAGGAAGTTTTTCGTTTCGTGAAACGGCGCCCCATACCATGATTTTCGATACATTCTGATAGATTACATACATTCTGATTCGATACATTCTGATTCGATACATTCTGATAGATACATTCTATAGATAGTTTATCTATAGGAATATTGGGTAGTCTTTTGAAATACACACGATCATTTTGTTGATTATGACTGTCCTGAAGAAGGAAGAGATTTTCATCTGAAAATAAAATCTCGCAGTTTCTCAAAAAATTTCTGCTTCTTTGGACCCTGGCTTGCTTTTGACGATCCGTAAACCCGTGAATCCGTTGTTTCTTGTACGGCTTGCACATCATGTCTGAGGAGCCTGTTCATCGAAGCAGGGGACATTTGAAATTGCTTGCTCAATTTACGGCCAGATATGGCCGGTTTACAGCTTATTCGCTCTCTCACTCATTTGATCTCTTTCTTCGTTCTGGCAGTTCGACTGGCACCTCCTTTGTGTTAAATAAGGACATTTCCAGTTTCCTTGAACCATTTCAAGGTACGAAAACAAAACGCATACTCACTCCGAACTGCTTAATTATTTATCTTCAGCGATAAGCTGTCAAAAGAATACACTCAAAGCCGGTATAAGGAATTCCGTTGTTAAAATTACCCAGCTAAAATAAACCAAGACTGAAAAAAGGTGACGCCTATTGTGAGACACACTGTATTATTAAATTTTCGGCGATAAACTTTAAATATTTTTGCATTGTTCTGAGATGTTCTAGGTTATCCAAAATGCACTTGAGTTCAGAACTTCAGACCTACAGTTGTAACAGTAGCTTCTATAGCTCTATAATATTATGATATGTATTCAAATATATTGAATGAACCTTTTCGAAGGTCAACAATCATTATTTGATAATTTTCTGATGTTTTTGGTCATCAAAACTGTCCTTGAGTTCGGAGCATAAGATTTACAGTTGTAACAGTAGTTCTTTGGTGTATGTAAAGGAACCACGTGTATTTAACAATATTCATTGAATAGTGTAGAATTCCAACAGGTATTTTGCGACAATCTTGGGATATTCTAGGTCATCCAAACTGTCCTTAAGTTTAAAACACCATATTTACAGTTGTAACGTTAGCTTTTTGGGCTATATAAGGTGACTATTAAGGTTTCAGCATATTCAATGAATCTTATAGAAGGTTAACAGTCAATATTTTGTCACTTTCTGATCTTCTAGGTCATCCAAACTATCCTTGCGATTAGAACTTATGATTTACAGCTGTAACAGTAATTTTTAAGCAATTGAAAGTTACAATATATATTTAAAAATATTGATTTAGTAACTAGAAATTAGAAGAAAAATAAGTATTTTCCATTAAATTCCAACTACCTTTGCTTATCTTGACAGATACGCGTATTTTGTCTACAATGTGCAGACTTCTTCAGTGTCTCGTACTAATAACTCAACTTAGAAGACGAGACACTGAAGAAATCTGTACATTGTAGACAAAATACGCGTATCTGTCAAGATATGCAAAGGTAGTTGGAATTAAGTCGAAAATAGTAATTTTTCTTCTAATTTCTAGTTACAGGTATTCCACTAAACAGCTCAAACCGTCTAGGATTGATTTAGTATTCTTAAAGGCCAGCAAACATTATAAAGCAATATTACATGTTCTGAGTCACCCAAACTATTCTAATTTTTCAATAATCCCTATATTATTGAGCACCAATTTAATCAGAACACATCAAATAGCTTGTAAATAACGCTTGGAAAAGTGTAGGCCTGAAAGGGTTAGTTTAAAGAATATTGCATTGTATAATCTGAATGGTTTACATTTAGTTGCGTAGTCCTACGTCATCATTCTGAACAACGCAATGGGGCTGTACCTTGTAGTTTTTTTTGTTGGGGCGTAGAACCACTGCGTCCACTGAGTTGAACTTTTTTGGTATTCCCTGTTTACTATTTATTCGCATCTTATAGGTTGATCACGAGTCTTCTGCCAGTCAGGTAAAAGTGAGTTTATAAAACATAACATGGCCAATGTTTTTCAAATGATATCTACTCGAACAGTGTCCGGTTAGTAGCCCAGTAAAGGTACAAAGAACTCTCTTATTGAGCTCCAAGAGCTTTTAACTGATTATGACATTTGGAACTATAAACCTTTTCGATTGAACACATTTTGTGGTTACCAACCAGACGGTCATCGCTCGTTGTTCATCCCAAGGCTTTAGTTCCCTTTTTATGGCACTGCATGATATGTAGACTGTTCCGAAAAATATAAATACACCTTTTTTCTCAAATAATAAAACAATGTTTTCTCTCGATCTTCGTTTTAATTTGCATGATTTTTGTAGGGTCGAGTTCTCTAACTTTTCCCTTAACACTACTTATAAGTTTCTGCACAGTGCTTTCTCCTACCATTTTTACCACTTTTGGCCAATCTTTCTTAAAGTTTTCAACACTATTCGCTGGTTTCATGTATTTTCTCAACTTCGCCTTCCGCAAAGCCCAAAAATGTTGAATGGGTGAGTCTCTGGGCAGTTTGGTGGATTTATCTCTTTTGGTATAAATACCACATTGTTCCTTTTGTACCACTCTAGTGCATATTTAGAGTAATGGCAAGAAGCAAGATCAGGTCAAAAGATTGTAGGTTTGTTATGCTGTTTGATCAAGGGTAGCAACCTTTTTTGCAGACACTCCATCCCGTAGAGTTGGCCATTGTGTTTGTCGTAATAAGTGGACATCGTGCGAAAAATTGATAAAAAAAACGACAACATCAGTTTAATTTGGATGTAAGCAGCAGGACGCAGACAAAAGTTGGTTGAACACTGCATGCATTTTGAATTTACGGTCGATTAATAGTGTATTTACAATTATTGGAACAGTCTATACGTTTGAAAATAATCGACCGTTTAGCTTGATGGTTGACTTATGATTGATTCGCACAAAGTTTGGTCTGAGCGAATCTAGTGAGTCATGGGATCATTGTCCTAAGTATGCGGCCAGGCCATTTGCCAGTATATTGGCCTTCTTTATCGCCACCTGTCACGGTTACTCAATGAGTTGTGTCCGTTTAACTAGTGGTGAATTTTATAGGCTTCGGTAGGGTTGATTGCAACTGCATGAGCGAGTTATATGCCCTTCCTTGCCGTTGGCGTTAAGCGGAAAAGCCTGGTATTATTATTGGCAAACATTGGTTGTCGACCAGATTAGACCACAAAATAATGCGACGAGACCATCTTCTGTGCAATTTAATAAATTAAATTTGAAAATAGCTTTATCTCATTCGACAGCTTAAGACTGCTTGGGAATACGATAGGAAGAGAACAGAGCTCAAAAGCTTGAATAAATTCTGCCGTATTCTGTAAACAGTTGTGGAAACCAGGAATAACAGAATAGAATACGAAAACAAAAATTACATATAAAGATGATGATGATGAGACTCATGAGATGCTACCTTTTTATGGCAAGAGAGCTATAGAATCGAGCCCTCGATTAACAGAATAAACAGAAAGCAGTCCTAAGCTCCCTACACAAATCGTTACACACGGGTGCCCCGATGGTCCCGCGTTTTCTCAGAAATATGATTTACCTAGACTATTTAGTAATAACGTTGATTTCTCTCGTTGCTGCCACGAAGTTTGATCTAAACTTAAATTAGTGATTATTATTTAGTAAATATCCTTATAAGGTTCTTAACCGTAATACAGGCCAAAATCGTAAAACAGAAAAGACAACTACAGCAGTCACTATGGTTTCTTGTCGACCTCATTCGTTAGATTCCGCAAATCGTCGAATAAATTTATCATTGTTTCCGCTTTCCGTATGCCCAAGGTGTCGTGTTGTAGTTTCTTATGTTTTTTGACATGGCAGATAAAAGTGATACAAAAAGTGAATAAAGAAAGTGCGACAAAAGCTGTTATTTCATGTTGGTGAGAGGTTTTAGCGAGAGAGAGATTATTTGGGGGGGGGGGGAAGGTGTGATGTGTGTTCTTTTATTTTGCTTTGGTTGTGAGCTGCAGGAATCCCATTTGTAAATTGAGGAACTCGAGCTAAGTTAAGGGTTAACATCGTTGATGGCACTCGGTTGAAATAAGTTTTGGGGCTGCAAAGTAAGCAGTGATAGAAATACGATGTTCAACCTTACTTTAGCTATAGTCAACATGCTGTTAATACCACGATGAAACCTCCTCCAGTTGATGCCTTGACTTATTGGGGAAATTGACGTTGCGGAGTCACACAACGAACAGCGAGCTTATATACTTAGAAATTCGACAAATATTTTTCATTAGGGCCTAACTGACAAACGTAAACAATGACATTTTTCGGGAATTTCATGTAAGCCTCAAATTCTATCGGATAGGTGAACTGTTCTTCTTCGAAATGACCGTGGTGGATTGATTAGCCGGATTTTCAATGACGCAAAAAACTACCATTTCAAGGGTTAAATAAAGCGCAAATAATTTTCACCTGACTATAAATGCGTTTGATTTTACCATACCTGCGATTGGGTCAACTATGGTGGGGTTGCTATCAACATGAAGTCTGTTTGCTGTTTGCAGAGAACGTTTGCTTTTAAAAAAATGGACAGATGGTGATAAAAAAAAAGCTAAGCCAGATAATTGTTTTTGATAAAATTCTCATGGAAGGTAATTATTTAAGCTTTTTTGCAAAAAAAATCTAGGCCCTTGCGAGCAGCCTTCAGACAGTTAACCGGAACATTCGCCATGGCGGACGAAAATATGCGTGTTGGCATATTTTTGAGTTCTTTCTTCGTTTTATTTATCAATTCCTCCTCAGTTTTCACGACAAAATGGTTGGAGTAGATCTTACGCTTCAGGTTGGCCCAGCAGTTCTCGATGGGACGCAGCTGGGGGACGTTGGGCGGGTTTGCCGACATGGGTATCAAATCGATATTGAGCCCCTCCATCACCTCCAACGATCGCTTGAGTAGTGGGCAGACACCAGATCCGGCCAGAGCCCGCGTCCTTATGGTATTTCTTGATGAACGATGCAACTTCCGGCAGGCATTTCGCACTAAAAATTTCCCCGTTCACGGCCAGTCCGGAGCGACAGAAGAGAGGCTTTGACATCCTCTTCTCGCTGATTGTCAGCTACAGCAGCACCTTTATTGGGAAACTTGGTGTGTAAAATGAACTGCACTTCGGAGCTCAGTTCTTTCGTGGGGGAAGTAAAATACGATGTGCCCTGCCAGTCGTTGCTATCCAAGGTGAGATAGGTCTCGCCGTCCATCACCACCGCCACGTCGCGATTCGCCGAGAAAATCGAGGTGACCATCTTATTCAGCAGCTGCCGCTGCGTCATTGCCTGCAGCTCCAAAACCAGTGGATGCGACTTCCGCTTCCTGACATGCATGTTCAAGCGTTCGCCAGGTACTTTTTCAATTGCTCGGCTGAGGTCGTCTAACCGGCCAAACAGTGAAAAGTGGATCGTCGAACATGGAAGATGCGCGTCAGGGGAAGCGAAGCTCAATCCACTGTTTCGGAACTGCAGGCAATGACGCAGTGGGCAGCATTGTTAAGATGCTCATTTCCTGATTTTCCCAGCGAATTGCGACGTGACGGTGGCGAGGGACGACACGAGACCTATCGTCACCTTGATGGCAACGACTGGTACACTTACGCATTTCCGCCGAAGGAAGTGAGCTCGAGTTGCAGTTCATTTCACAGACCAAGTTCCCCAATGAAGGTGCTGCTGTGGCTGACAATCAGCGAGAAGAGGATGCCGCGACCTCTCTTCTGTCGCTCCGGACTGGCCGTGAACGGGGAAATGTATAGTGCGAAATGCCTGCCGGAAGTTGCATCGTTCATCACAGAATTACTCAGTAGGCAGGACGCGGGCTCTGGCCGGATCTGGTGTCTGCCCACTACTCAAGCGATCGTTGGAGGTGATGGAGGCGGCTCAATATCGATTTGATACCCAAGTCGGCAAACCCGCAACGTCTCCCAGCTGCGTCCCATCGAGAACTGCTGGGCCAACCTGAAGCGTAGATCTACTCCAACCATTTTGTCGTGAAAACTGAGGAGGAATTGATAATGAAACGAAGAAAGAGGTCAAAAATATGCCAACACGCATATTTTCGTCCGCCATGGCGAATGTTCCGGTTAACTGTCTGAAGGCTGCTCGCAAAGGGCCTAGATTTTTTTGCAAAAAGCTTAAACAATTACCTTCCAGTGGGAATTTTATCGTAAACAATTATCTGGCTTAGCTTTTTTTATCGCCATCTGGAAAAGTCCATTTTTTTGCGCAAACGTTCTCTGCAAAACAGCAGCAACAGACTTCATGTTGATAGCAACCTCACACCATAGTTGACCCAATCGCAGAGGTATGGTAAAATCAAACGCATTTATAGTCAGGTGAAAATTATTTGCGCTTTATTTAACCCTTGAAATGGTAGTTTTTTGCGTCATTGAAAATCCTGGCTAATCAATCCACCACGGTCATTTCGAAGAAGAACAGTTCACCTATCCGATAGAATTTGAGGCTTACGTGAAATTCCCGAAAAATGTCATTGTTTACGTTTGTCAGTTAGGCCCTAATGAAAAATATTTGTCGAATTTCTGAGCATATAAGCTCTCGCTGTTCGTTGCGTGACTCCGCAACGTCAATTTCCCAATAAGTCAAGGCATCAACTGGAGGAGGTTTCATCGTGGTATTAACAGCATGTTGACTATAGCTAAAGTAAGGTTGAACATCGTGACTCCTACCAACTGCTTACTTTGCAGCCCCAAAACTTATTTCAACCGAGTGCCATCAACGATGTTAACCTCAATCCTAGCTCGAGTTCCTCCAATTCACAAATGGGATTCCCGCAGCTCACAACCAAAGCAAAATAAAAGAACACACATCACACCTTCCCCCCCCCCCCAAATAATCTACTCTCGCTTTAAAACCTCTCACCAACATGAAATAACAGCTTTTGTCGCACTTTCTTTATTCACTTTTGTATCACTTTTATCTGCCATGTCAAAAAACATAAGAAACTACAACACGACACCTTGGGCATACGGAAAGTCGGAAACAATGATAAATTTATTCGACGATTTGCGGAATCTAACGAGATGAGGTCGACAAGAAACCATAGTAGCACTGCTGTAGTTGTCTTTTTCTGTTTTACGATTTTGGCCTGTATTACGGTTAAGAACCTTATAAGGATATTTACTAAATAATAATCCCATAATTTAAGTTTAGATCAAACTTCGTGGCAGCAACGAGAGGAAATCAACGTTATTACTAAATAGTCTAGGTAAATCATATTTCTGAGAAAACGCGGGACCATCCGGGGCACCCGTGTGTAACTGATTTGTGTAGGGAGCTCTAGGGACTGCTTTCTGTTTATTCTGTTAATCGAGGGCTCGATTCTATAGCTCTCTTTGCCATAAAAAGGTAGCATCTCATGAGATCTCACATCATCATCATCTTTATATGTAATTTTTGTTTTTCGTATTCTATTCTGTTATTCCTGAGTTTCCTACAACTGTTTACAGAATACGGCAGAATTTATTCAAGCTTTTGAGCTCTGTTCTCTTCCTATCACGTATTCCTGCAAGCAGTCTTAAGCTGTCGAATGAGATAAAGCTATTTTCAAATTTAATTTATTAAATTGCACAGAAGATGGCTCTCGTCGCATTATTTTGTGGATCTAATCTGGTCGACAACCAATGTTTGCCTTAATAATAATACCAGGCTTTTCCGCTTAACGCCAACGGCAAGGAAGGGCATATAGTCCCGCTCCTGCGCAGTTGCAATCAACCCTACCGAAGCTTGGCAAATTCAACCACCAGCGTTGCAACGGACACAACTCATTGAGTAACCCGTGGCAGGTGGCGATAAAGAAGGCCAATATACTGGCAAATGGCCTGGCCGCCGCATACTTAGGACAATGATCCCATGACTCACTAGATTCGCTCAGACCAAACTTTGTGCGAATCAATTATAAGTCAATCCATCAAGCTAAGTCGGTCGATCATTTTCAAACGTATGAGACTGTTCCAATAATTGTAAATACACTATTAATCGACCGTAAAATTCCAAAATGCATGCAGTGTTCAACTAACTTTTTTGTCACGCGTCCTGCTGCTTACATCCAAATTAAACTGATGTTGTCGTTTTTTTATCAATTTTTCGCACGATGTCCACTTATTACGACAAACACAATGGCCAACTCTACGGGATGGAGTGTCTGCAAAAGTTGCTGTTGCCTACCCTTGATCAACAGCAATAACAAACCTACAATCTTTTGACCTGATCTTGCTTCTTGCCATTACTCTAAACATGACATGAGTTAATTAGGTAAGGAACAATGTGTATTTATACCAAAAGAGATAAACCACGCAAGCTACCCAGAGACTCACCCATTCAACATTTTTGGGCTTTGCGGAAGGCGAAGTTGAGAAAATACATGAAACCAGCGAATAGTGTTGAAAACTTTAAGAAAGATTGGCAACAAAAGTGGTAAAAATGGTGGGAGAAAACGCACTGTGCAGAAACTTATAAAGTAGTGTTAAGGGAAAAGTTAGAGAACTCGACCCTACAAAAAATCATGCAAATTAAAACGAAGATCGAGAGAAAACATTGTTTTATTATTTGAGAAAAAAGGTGTATTTATATTTTCGGAACAGTCTACATATCATGCAGTGCCATAAAAAGGAGCTAAAGCCTTGGGATGAACAACGAGCGATGACCGGCTGGTTGGTAAACCACAAAAATGTGTTCAATCGAAAAGGTTTTATAGTTCCAAATGTCATAATCAGTTAAAAGCTCTTGGAGGTCAACAAAGAGAGTTCTTTGTACCTTTACTGGGCTACCAACCGGACACTGTTCGAGTAGATATCATTTGAAAAACATTGGCCATGTTATGTTTTATAAACTCACTTTTACCTGACTGGCAGAAGACTC
>JASCZW010012455.1:0-28428 GCA_034211315.2 Aedes japonicus
CTAGGATGGACGCTCTTATAATAAAAAAGTTTTCCGAAGAGCGAACTTTGGTGCATATTTCAAATTTTGGTTATTCATTATTATAAATGAAAATTAATTATACAATATGATTTTGGAGATCATTAAAAACAATAATGATTATAATGATAAATCACCTGAACGCCAACCGTTTTCGAGATTTTTCGGATTTTATTTCAATAGAATGAAAAAACCTCAGAAAATTCGCTCTTTTCTTAAGTTAATCGAGATTTCCACCAGAAATGATAAATTTTCCAAGATCTTCATATTATAACGTTCACATTACTCTAATGTCCTCTTTTCTTTTGATATCAGGATGATAAGAAGACTCATTTGAAAAAGAACAAGATAAATAGCACTATTGTTTTAATATTGCAATCAATATATTTATAATTGTTTTATGGCTGTATCGGTCGGGCCGCTCAGAGAATGAAGGGAGCGAATTTGCTAAAGCGATGAAAGTAACAGCGAGATAGATGTCGCAGGGGCGACAAGTGTGAAATGGACAGATGATGAAATTATGCGGAGGGTCATATAGAAGAAGCATATTAATCGAACTGCTGACTATTTTGCCAAGCTCCAACGATGTTAGAGGTCGGGTGTAGTGTGTGAAAACTACACTCCGAACAGTTCGGTGATGTAGCGATGAAAGTAACACATATTGTTTAAGGTAGGTAGACAAATAGCAGCTATAACGTATGTCAGGTATATCTTCTCATAAAAAAAACAGCTAATGTACGCTGCCTGTAAACTACCAGAGATGTTTTATACCTGCATTTCCAAAGGTACCACAGCCAATATATATGCTCATACATAGTCGCATTCATCAGTAAAATCTATCTGAGTGAACTGAAAATGGAGTTTAACATGAAGAAGTGTTGTATGCCGTTTCCCACTAAACGGTGCTCAAAAAACCTTCGTAAATTAACCGAACAAAATGTCAAAAAACTCAAGTTTATGGGCAAAACACATTTGGACACTTCTTTGATGATTTGTGATAATTGTCGTTTGCATTTAAATAGAACGGAACAATCCCATGCTGCAATTTCGGAGCCTAGTGAGAAACCATCAATTACTAACATTATGGATCCACAACCATCTACATCACGGCAAGTAGACTTGTATGGTCTCGAGGAAACGCCATCGGCAATATCATTAATGTCAGTGCCATCTGATAGCAGTGTGCAAGATTATTCAAGGCGCCATAATATTGAGCTATTTAACAAGGGCGTAGCTGGAATCAACGTTTCGCCAATATCGGCTAAAAAGTTCCTGAACGTAAATTATGCCCGCAAAAGTTCAAAGATGTTTCAAACGGCATTCGGACACACATATTTGGGGATCAAGCGGAGGAGGATGACCTGGAACAATTGAAAGTGAAAGCAGCCGAATATGACGAAATAATCGCGCAGCTAAAGGACCGGTATGCTGATCCAGAAACTTCGAGGGACGATCAAGTAAGGATACTTTCGGTTTTACCACAATCTTGGACAAATCAAAGAGTAATGGCAGAATTTGGAATAACAAACAAGTACATCGTATCACAAGCTAAATTCCTTGCAAAGCACGAAGGTGTTTTAGCTGCCCCTAACAAGCTGGGACACGGTCTGAACCGGAAATAAAAAACCAAATTTTGCAATTTTACGACAGTGATGAGATTACACGAGCAACCCCTGGTATGAACGACTACGTTTCAGTGAGGAGTGAAGGTAAAGAGGTTCATATTCAAAAAGCGCCTTTTAGTTTGTTCATTAAGAGAAGCTTTCATTAAATTTCAAGAGATGCATCAAAATGCTGTTGGGTTTAGCTCTTTTGCAGCACTAAGACCAAAGCATTGCAAATTACTTAGCAGCACAGGTTCTCATAACATTTGTGTTTGCACCATTCATGAGAACATTAACTTGATGCTTCATGGTCTTAGAAAATATTCATTCGAGAATGATTATAAATTGTGTTTTGAAGAAATATTATGTAGCTCATCAACTAGAACTAAAAAATGTTACCTCCGTGAATGCGAACGATGTCCAGGCTTTTCAGATTTTGAGAGTAGTTTAACAGACAAATTAGAAAAACGTGGTTTAGTTGAAATATCTTTTGAGCAATGGATTTCAACTGATAGATGTAGTTTAGAGACACTTGTTAAACCAATTGATGAATTTATTGCTTATTTTTGTGAAAAGTTGGAACAATTAGTATCCCACGATTTTGTCAAATCTCAGCAGTCTAGTTTCTTGAGAGATTATAAAAGTTGTCTTAAAGACGGCAAAGTAATAATAATTTGTGATTTTTCTGAAAATTATTCATTTGTTTTTCAAGATGCTGTTCAAAGTAGTTATTGGAGTAATGAGCAAGCCACTATTCACCCTTTTGTCATTTATTACACGGAATCTGGAATACTTAAAAATATCAGTTTCATTGTTATCTCAGAAGTGTTGAAACATGATACGATTGCGGTGCAGGTGTTTATTTCAAAACTAATAAGCTTTTTGCAAACAAAAATTAAAGTAGAAAGCTACGTTTATGTCTGACGGGGCAGCATCCCAATATAAAAATAGGAAGAACTTTTGCAAGCCTTTGTAAGTTTAAAAAGAAATACAATATTGATGCTGAATGGCATTTTTTCGCAACATCCACGGTAAGGGACCTTGCGATGCAATTGGTGGTACATTAAAACGAATGGCAAGATATGCAAGCCTTGCTGTACAACATGAACACCCTATAAAAAGTGCATTAGAGTTATTCGAATGGGCGAACCAAAAAGTGATGATTGTTTAACAAAAATGTCGTTTTGTTATGTATCACATGAAGAGTATGAACAGGGGTAGCAGAATGGAATGAAATTTACCGACAGACTAAAACGATTGCAGGTACACAAAAGTACCACTCATTCGTTCCAATTTCAGAAAACGAAGTTTTGTAAAACTGTTTTCGAATGACGAAGAAGGCAGGATTCATAATATATATAAAAGCAATCAATAGTTTATATAATGTTTATGTAATATTATCAATGACCGAGACTAATAAATGGTATATATAAATATAAATCCAACCATAATTCATTATTTTTGTCTTATAACTTTAAGTGAAGCTTTTTCAATCGACGAGCTGTTAAGAGTAAGTAAGAGGCACATACATGTGTTTTAAATAGGCTAAAAACACAAGAGAAACAATCGTTAGCTATTGTTGTTTTAATATCACGAGTAATTTATGAAAAGGGCGTTTTTTGAGGTTTTGAAATTTTATTGAAAGAAAATCAGAAATATCTTGAAAACGGTTGCGTTTACGTGGTTTATCATTATCATCATTATTGTTTATAATGATTTCCAAAACCATATTTTAACATCAAAATTTATTTATAAGAATGAATAACCAAAATTTGAAATATACACCAAAGTTCGCTATTTGAAAAACCTTTTTTATTATAAAAGCGTCCATCCTAGAAGTTTTTTTTAAAACGTGTCTTTTTTCCTCAAATTTCCATACAACAAATTAAAAAAATATTAAAAATATGATTTTTTAGATATTTTATTTTTAGTAATTATTTTTGATTTTTCTTGATGAAAAAAAATTTTTTTTTTCTGTGTATATTTTTTAAGAAAGGCTATTTAGTTCCTACAATTCCCTTATATAAAGTTTTTCTCTAAATGTAATGGTTTTTGAACTACGATTTTTCAAGTAAAATGTTGGAAAAAACACATACGTCCATCTCAAAAGTTACTCTTGAACCCAAATTATCTTAACACCAGTGGAATTTTTTTTTTCCAGCGTGCCGAACTCATGTGCCAAGTTTCATCCAAATCAATGATGATCGGGTATGATTTTTGGGATTTCCGGCACATTCTGGATGGAATCCCTCTATAGGTATATCATTTATTATTTCATTATAAGATAATCAAAATCACTGAATTTTTTTATATAAATATAAATCACCATGTGTTGAGATTAAGAGAGGGACCATCAGAGCACCCGATTGAAGCGATTTAGATAGGAAGCGTGAGGCTGTCAACTTTCTGTTGTTAACATTTCGTGAATAAAGGGCGGGCTCTTCTCTCCATCTAGTGGGACTGGGTTCGGTTTTGGTGTGGTTTATGTGAACTCGTTTCTTGAAGAAGATTCTCACGAGACCCCTGAAAGTCTGGGTTACGTGTATCTGCTAACGGGCCTACAATAAGTTTTGGCCCTTTATACTGGAACATGATGAAACATTTATCACAGTACAACATTGATTAATTGAAAGTGAAAGTGAATTGAATTGAAAGTTGAATGTGAAGAGCAGAAATCACCCATTTTATACGAACAAATTCTTAATGAAACAGACGTAAGAAAAATACGTTCAAAAGAAAAACACACAAACACGATTACAGGAGAATAAAATGATCAAACATTTTAAATCCCGAAGGGGGTTGATTTACCTTTTTAACATATTGTATCTTAATGAATCGAATTCAACTTCCGAATATTAAAAAAAAACACACTAGGAACTTATGAGTCGTTTTATCTCATCAACAACACAAGTGTTGCAGACTCTGGTTCCAAAGATTTCCCTTGTCCATATAGTATCAGCAAATGACATGCTCACGCGTCCATAAATTATCATTTTGGATACTCATAATCGTGATGTTGATGATCATCACACAACATATCACTTGAAATCGTCGCTCCGCTTCCCTCTCAGCCACAGCCGGCTCTATCTACACAAAAGCCCGAAGTTTTATGTGCTTCAGGATAATAGCGTGCTATTTCTTAGAGCGTTAAGCTCTCACCTTCGATCACGTTAGACATTAGCCGTGGACCAATATGGATATCCACAACTCCACAACAGCACAGAAAGTACATCAACCAGCGCGCGTACAGTTATCTTAAACGGATTACGTTCATTAATTTTATTTGGAGTCTATTTACGAGATGGCCAATTTTGGGTTGACTCCACCGGAGCCATCGTCGCCGCCACCGACGACGACGTGTGTGGCATTGGCGCAATAACGATGCACGGGGAGAAATGGCTTTCACTCTTCTCCCTCTCTCTCTGTCTGTTACCGTGCTCCTAGCGAATGGTATTATTCGAATCGTGTGATTTCATCCCGCGATAAAGCACAGCATTATTCAGACCCGAAAAGTATTTTTCATTTTGACAAATCAACTGTGTGGTACTTTTCCTCCATCTGGTTTTGGTGGTCGGAAAATTTATGTACCACGAATGAAAAATCACATCGATTGGATTTGGAAACCAACCATTGGTTCCGGTCGTTAGAAAGTTGATTAATTTTTCACTTTTGCATGAAGTGAGCCCCATTTACTGTATTATTCCTAATGGGAATGTTTTAAAGTAGTTTAAAAAAATCACAATTAATGTACAGTCGACATTTCCTCTCCCCATGACGAACAATGCGTTTCATCGGGTTGGTGGTATCATCGTCGTTCTTGACAAGGCAGTAAACGAACAGGGCGAGACCAAACGCTCCATTTCCAACATTAATATCCATAAAATTAATTCAAATAGTCTCCCGGAATCGTCAGCAAAGTGGTGAAGGAAATATTTTCCCGACGAAATATTTACGACCGAGACTCTTTCCCTGTCATTTTCCAAACACAGCAGCACCGAATCGGGTGGCAAAATGACAAGTGTGTTGTCATACCCATTTGCGTGTGCATGAGAGACGATTCGCACTGATTCGTAAGCGTTAGATATTCTCTTTGATTTAAACTGGAATAACAAATTTGAAGGTTAAAACATCTAAATTTACATTTTTGTTTTCCGTGATCGATCCAATAAAAAGTAAATACCACTTCTACGAACATTGCCCATTTAGTTGTAGCACTCAGTGGTCGGTTTCAAACTGAACGGAAATAATTCATCCAATTGCCTCGCTTGGGAAATCTAATCAAAGTGACTGGCAAACAAATTCCCGGCACACGCCCTCCAAATCAAGAACGTCGCTGCCGTCTCGGTGCTGCTCGTTAGGCATATGAAAAGAAATGTAATTCATATAACTGCATAACATTGCAACAAGAAACGGAACGGAATGGAAACAAATGTGGCACAATCATGCAAAGGCCATTACCCGTGGCTGCACATATCATCAATATTGTTCAGAAAATTACTTCGATAAAATCTGTTTAAACTCGATGATTTGCCTGATTTATTTTTTTCCAGCCGGCTGATGGGAAATGTGGATTACGTTGACGTAGCTTGTTTGGAATTTGTGATGCTTTTTGACTGAACCTCAGTCGGTATGGGGACGATTTGAATACTTAATACGCTTTTCTAAATACAAATTGTACCTAAACAAGTCGAATTTCAACACCACCACTGCTAGAAAAATGCGTTTTTGTTGTTTTTAACGAAATAAATATACACACTTAGAAAATTTCCTGGAAATTTACATCTTATTAGATGCACCCAAACGAAGCGGCTAAAATGACTTAAATTTACGTGCTTTCCGAATTTTACATGAAACGTTAGCTGAAATATTATTTTTACAAGTCGTGACATAAATTTAGGTCACTGCATCCAACAATTATTTTTAAACTGCTCCTAATTTACATGTCAATATTGTACGAAATTAAACGTTTTCTTTACATATTCAATGGTTTTTGGATCCAGTCGACGGATCAACAATACATGGATCGAATATTCTTCAAATGTTTTTAATTTATTCATGTATATCAGCGTTTTGAAAAGCAGAAAAAGAAAAATCATAGGAACAAAACCCTAGTAGCACACTTGTTGCTATTCGGTTGGGATAACATAGATATTACTTGCTAAGTCATAATCAAGTTACTACAACTAATTTTGATCGTAGTGTGCTACTTGGGAATATATCTATCATCTTCTTCGGAAATTGTAAGAAATGCATTGCATTGTCACTTCACTGAGAAAACGTTTACAACCACTCCTCGCTTTTCTAGACGAAGCTTGCTGGCAAGGTATGGCTTGAAATACCTTCAATAAGTACTTGTACCATACGCTGTTGCTGACTTTTTCGCGTAACGCTTGATTTGATAAAAATATTCTTGAATGAAATCCAGAGGCTGCTGATTTTTATATACATGAAATGATATACAAAGTATAAACCTAGTAAGTCAGCAAAGTCAGTCACAAAATTTCGAGTTCCTTCCTTTAAACGTACTTGTTCTGACATCAGGTAGAAACTCGATTCTCGTTGCTGAGGTCTACAAGAAAAGTTAAAAAAATAAAATTATAATTTACTCAAAGACGTTTTAACTCGGAAAAATACAAATCGATTTCACTCTCATACCAATTATATACACGCAATCGCATGCTGCCGATATACTACATACCACTTCTCATCCGAATGCAGACTTGAAGAATGCGTATAATTAAATAAAACGTATTATTTACGCAGATTGAATTACTAATCACACATTGAACACTTATATTTTCTTTCAACACTGACCACAATAAAACCTCAGCCTTCGTTTTTGAAGACGATTGAGGTTTGACTAAATATTTTAAGGTTGGTTTTTTCCAATGTTTGGCATCATGTAATTTTAAATCTCTTTCAACACATTATTCGGTAAAACACTTCCTTTTCAGTTTGCGTTCATGTAATTTTAAGTATTTGAACACCTAAATTTAAGTGCATGATATAGTTTTCAGAAGATATTGTAATATTATACAACTAGACGCAAATTCACAGCAAATAGTCTTTATTATTAATCTTCTACAGGATTTTTTTGCGATACATCTATTTAAACATAAATTTACGTCTTTTAGGCAGTCACGTTACATGAACATTAGATCATTTTTCAATTAATGCTTATGTAAAATTCATTTTTTTAAGAGTGTACCTGTTGACAATTTAAATTAAATAATCTGTTCATTTGAAAAAGGTTTTCGATCGAAAGTTAGCCCATGAGTTTTTATAATTTACTAGCTGAACCCAATGCAAGCCTTGCTACGCTTGCAAGTAAATGAATAAAAACATTATGAAACTGGCGCTCTTATGTTTTTTAAAAGAATAAGTTTTGTTAAAATAATTAAAATACTCTGCTAAATAAAACTAATGTGTGTGTTTTTAATTACACCTTCGGATTGTTATTTTCTACCATGGTTTTTCTTTCTGTGTAGAAGCATTTCATAGACTTAACATTTATCTTCGAACTACGCGGTATCTTGTCAGTTTGAACGTAATTTTCTCTTGCTTATATTAACTTCTTGTCGATATGTAGCACTGAGAGTAACTCAAGCATCCCCCATTCTTGACTAAAAAGGAGTTCGAACTTTTAACAGAACATGCTGCTTTCCCCGCGAAATACACATTTTGTCTTGGAGTTGCCTGGATAGTTCTCATGTTTGATTGAAATTTCTGTTTTATTTATATGAGATCTGTTCTCCCACCCTTCCATACTGGAAAGGAGCCACGAACCATCATAAGAACTTTCACTGCCCCCAAAAACTCCTGCATTCAAATTTTCATAACAGTAGGGATAATTATCATGATTGGTTGAAATTTTGCTTATACTTTCTGGAACAGTCGTTATATTGGTTCAAACAGACAGAATTTCATTTATGTGTATAGATTTTGTGTTTATATCATCTGGCAACATATGCGAACAGACAGATATATTTTTTTCAGAAAGGTTTTCTCCCATAGCATAGTGTAAAAACCTGGCTATTAAGATGATATTAATATTATTATAATTAATATTATTATTATTCCGAGATTTTTATGTAAACATATCCAAATACCATATCAAGATTCTTACTTGTGTCAAGATTTTGCAATGGATACAAAATGTATCTCATAAAGCTTTTCAAAATTCAAAACTGTTGTCTCACTATTTGTGTTTCTAAGTAGTGGATGATGCAAGTCCTTAAAACAAATATCCATTCGTTGAACTGTTCTTTAATTACTGTCTTTATATTGCTCGTCTCTTAAGAATCCCAGATATCGTCAGCACTTCTGCACGCCAAACCACTCCATCCTTCCCTGGGATACTTCAAACTACCCGTCCACTACTTCACCGGTTCCTTAGGTTCTCGTCCGCCATGAAAACTAATTAACCTTAATGTATATGTAGAAGGAGATGTTCGCTCATCACCATGAGGCACCAAGAGTGGACAGTAATGTTTGCTAGAGTTGAAAGTTCCGTCTGTGTACGGTAGGTTGAAAATTGAATAGAAGTATTGAAAATTGAGCAAAAGGGCATGGGTAAAGTAGTATTCGAACCATGGACATTACCATTGCCTAACATCCCATTGAGGGGTAGGAAGAATCCGCCACCTCAACAGGAAATAATAACGCGTTGGATCGCGCCCATGTACCACTGTGGTACAGGGCTTGTGATTAAGCTATGTCCATTTAGAATACAGAATAATAAAATCATTTTTATATCGGTAACGGATTGAAGTACAAATAAGTTTAATACATCAAAACAAAAGAAATTTACTATACTTTAAGGAAAAATAATAAAACGAATCATTTCTCTTCGTTTCTAATGAAAACTTGCACTTATTTTTATATTCCTCCCATCAAACACTGCACACCTCCGGAGACAACTTCCTTGGCACATTTGTTCCACATTTTGGTCATCTGAGTCGCGTCTCGAGCCGTTTTTCCACTTTTCTTAAGCTTCCGCTTCATTATTGCCCAGAATCTCTCGAAGTGCCGGAACTGCGGGTATTTGGGTGGATTTATATTTTAATCGATGAAATCTACGTTATTATCGCGGTACCACTGAATGACTTTCCGGCTGTAGTGGCAACTCTTTTGACTGCAGAATAACTTATGACACACTGCACGAATCACCGTGAAATCTATACCACAGAAAGTGGGCACCTAGTTTAATAAACCACCGTAAAATTGATTGATTTGACTTTATTAGAGAGACTTTCAGCCGTTGCAGCACCACCGTAAAAGAATTCTTGTAGCGGTCACTTTCCGTGCCGCTGCAACACAATACGTGATTCCAGATTCTAACTGGACTGAACTGTAGTTTCTAGCGATAGTTTGTACGCACTCTGTTTTGAAGTGTACATGGATACATGCCGTTCAGACGCATATAGGGCTACTTACGTGCAGAGATCGAAATTCTCTTTCAGCTGGGTGAAAACCATGCTTTTCTCAAGCAGGTTGTCGATGAGAAGCGAATCGTTCACATTTTCATCTCTCCTTTTTCGCCGATAATTCATTATCCTCTCTCTTGCGTATGCGAAAATAACTCTCTCCAAAATTCAACGAAAATATTTTCTCATGTCACATTTTTCGCTGAAAACATGCTACCTAGATCGTATACGAGCAGCAAAACCCGAAACTAAGGCCAAACCGGTGCACACTGGTACCGCCATGCACCATCATTGTTGAATTATAATGACAGAATAAAACAAGCATGCAGACTGGTGTATTTTTAGGTGTCAAAAAGTAAGTGAAAAATAATTATCGACATCTAGGATTCACTGAAAAAGAAACGATTAATCAGCTACTCATGCTCTCCGAAAATTATAAATCGCCGTTGCTTTTCTCGCGGAAACTGCTGAGAGCGTATAATAGTCTCTCGCTTCTCACATTCTCAGCTAATTCTCTAAGCGGGTGAAAAAAGGACGTTTCTCTTTTCAAGTAGGCGAAAATTTCGGTCTCTGCTTACGTGCTTTATTTAATGCTTATTGGTTGCCTGGGTAGTTCTGAAATACTTCCAATGTTTAGTACAGAAATGCGCCTAGAATAGTTCTAGAATACTTTCCAAGTTAATCTGAAAGCCACCTGGTGCAGTTATGAGATGCTTTCAGAGTAGCTCCGATATGCTGATATGCATAGATGTTCAAAAGCGTTTTCAAACTTGCTTTGATATGATTTTTGGGATATTTTTGAAATTCTTCCACTGTAGTGATAGAATGTATCCATAATAGTATACAAAAACACTAATAGAGTGGTTTTGAAATGATTTGAGACTACTTCTTGAATGATTCTAGAGTTGATTACAGATTTTTACAGAGTACGAATCTGAAGAGCCTTCAGTAGACTTCAAAGGAAATAGACAATGAGACAGTCGGAAGGAATAGTTTAACAGAGTTCTATATTTGGTGTACAGAAAATGTTTGTCATTAAACTATCAATAGCCGTTGGCAGGATACAGCGCCTAAAAACTCATCAGTGCGCTCTTCCTCTCTAACGGTTGGAACTGTAGCACCTACTATTATCCTGGATTTTCTAAAATGCGTTAGAACGATTACTTGCACTCTGAAAACAAACATAATGAGTGGAAACAAAGATGACATCGTTTCTGTTGAACTTTACTATTAACAAGGAGTCTTTCAAACTATTGGGTCAATTATAAAAGTTGAGTCGACGGTCACTTTACTCGACAGGTCCATTTTGCTATTACAGATGTCGAGATCGAGCAAATGTTGTCAAGTACTCAGTCGGCCGCTCAAAATCTAGTGACTGATCTGTCACATTCTGTCAAGTAAGAGTTTGTCTTGACACGCGTTCTTCGCAGGAAGTGAAAATTGGATAACAGATAAACAAGCAATTATTAGTGAAAAACTTCCACACAAAAGAAAAACAGCCGATTGTATAAGCGACTGGTTGGTCTGTTGCAAATGATTGTGGACATCGTCAGAGGCTATTGTAGAGTTGGAGTTAGCATATGATGCGAAAAGAACCTCCAACACTGTTGCACCTATGATTCTAAAGTTAGCTCTCGAACAGACTCCCGAATGATTCGGAATAACGTAATAAACTTTTGAAATAATAAGAGCTAGAACGTAAGCTCAAACAAATAGAAATGGAATTGAAAAAATAAACGAGTGTTTGAATTGTGTATCAGAGTGGTGTGTTTGCCTGACTGTGTAGATGTGTGAGTGTCTAAACATGCCTTCAGTAAGCAATCACTATTTATTATACTTCCAGCTTTATTTTTTTCCTCTGTTCGGGACATAAACCACTGCGATCAGTACTAAGATCCATTATAGTATATCCCGTATCCTTTGTTTAGTGCATGTCGAGTTACCTCATCACTATTGAGAAATGATGAAGTATTCGGTGTTGTTACAGTTGTCATTGTTTGTTTTGTTGGCAATGAATCGAATGTTATTGCCATTTTTCGCTATTTAAACCCTTTGAGGAGAGAGACCACTCATCAAAGGCGCGCCCCTTTATCAGTCAAAATCAGATTCATTGCAAAGAAAACAAACTATGACTCCGATACTGACCATGCATCAGAACCCTAGTCATAACCAATTCAAACTATAGAACATAAAATAGACAATGAAAATTCACATATATGAAGACTTACCATTTTTTACTTATTCCAAGCTCAACTTCGCACAATCGGGGCACAACACGAGTATTGTCACTTTAAATATGACATAAAATGTAATAAAAACTAAGACATGTTCCTTTGACTACAAAAAAACAAACATATTCCCTAGTTTGAATCAATTTGGACTAGGGTTCCATGGCAGATCTGATATCCCGTAACGCACCAAGAAAAGGTGATCTACCAGCATTACGGATCAACTTCCAGCTTAGCTATGCTTGTTGTTAAAATGCCGTTCACGATTTCCGATTGGCGTTTTTCAGTAAGATGTAAGCTTCACATGTTTTTTAGAAATTCATCATCTCCTCAAAAAGTTTAACTAAATTATAGTAAACTTGAAGAGAAACTTTTTTAGCCAATTTATTTAGTACGTGTCTGTACTAGGATTTCTTTTCAGAATTTTCCGGAGAGTATTGAAATATTTGCGGAAGTTAATTGCGTATTTTTCAAACAACGCAAACTTATTTGACCTTGAGCTTTTGAGTGGAATACCTGTGACTTTAAAATAAGAATAAAGATAAGTAATTCCCATTTAACTCCAACTACCTCTATTGTTTATCTTGAGAAATACGTGTATTTAATCTAAAATGTTCCGACTTATTCAGCGTCGTGTATTAATACTCGACTCGAAAGTATAGGAAAAATCTTCCCAGAAATTCAGGTGAAGAATTTCCAGAGTTTCAGTATTAAATGTTCTTGAACTTCTCAGATGTTCTGGGCAGCACGTTCTGGGGAGCTTCCACGAAGTTCAAAAGGAAACTTTACAGTAGTTTAGGAAGAGACTTCTTTGAAAAAACTTTTTCGAAAGTAAGCACAATGAGCACATTTAAGTAGTTCGCTGATCTCTAAGAAGTTTGCTGATATCTTAGAAATTCAGGATAAAACATTTCCGAAGTTAAAGATACTACTTCCCAAAAAAACAGAAAGTGCTTTCCTGAAGTTCAAAAGTGAACTTCACAACTGTTCCGGAAGAACCTTCCCAAAAATTTAGTTGGAACCTCCAAGTAGTTCAGAAATAGACAAAAGTTCAGAAATAGCCAAAAAGTTTAGGTACTTCCTAGTGGTTCAAGCCGAAATTATTCAGAAATTCAGGGAAAAATTTCTTGAGGTTCAACAAAAAAAATCCCTATAGAGGAGCGACCCCGGCGTAGTGTTTACCATCCATACCTCTTACGTCAAAGTCACGAGTAAAAATCTCACCCTCGGTTACAAGTTACAAAAAAATCTAAAAAGGTATTTGAGTGACTACGACGGGAGATGAACCCGCCCAAATCTGAAAATCTCGATAATAAAGGAATAGAATTAACAAAATCCATAAATATCAGAAGAAAACTTTTAAGAAGTTCCTCTGAATCCCCTATAAATTCCCAAAGTTTTGGAGATTTTTACATTAAGTTTAGGATGAGAATCCTCAGATGTTTAGAAAAGAACCTTTTCTCAGTCCAAGAAAAAACTTACCAAAGGAGTTCAAGGGGAAGTTTCTCAGAATGCATGGTTGGTAAATCTCCGTAGTTTAGGTGTGAATTAACTAAACATTTTAGAGCGTCTGTTTAGAATTTCATGAGAATACTTACCAAAACTCATGAAAGGAACTTCCTAAAAGTTTACATTCATAGAATGACAAAAAAAACGTCCCTGTAATTCAAGAGATAATCACTGACGAACCGCAGAAGCAGCCTGTTCAAACTTCGTTCAAAGGACCGTAATGATATTTATTGCCTAAGACGCCTTATAAATATATGGTTAACACTACTACCATCTCCACAACCGTTCGCACCGTACAATAAGCTAAAACACAAACACATGTAGAAATAACAATTCCTCAGCTCACCTGGTTTCACAAATTTGATCGCTCGTCGAATTAATCGGTCCAGAACGTCGGTGGCATGTCGGTTTGTTGATGACAGAACTTCTCTGAAGATTATTAAAGCTGTTCAAGAAAGATTAAGGTCCTTCCTTAGCTCTGTCGGTAAAGGCGCGGCTACAAAGCAACATGGTGCTGGAGCTGGCTGGGTTTGATTCCCGATCTGGTCTAGGAATTTTTCGTTGGGAAAATTTAAAGACAGAAACACCTTCCAAAACTTCCTGAAACACTTTCATCATAAACAAACCCTGGAAAAGTGACCGGCCCCCTATTTAATATCATGTACTTCCGCTAAAAACTGAAACAATACATTTTATGGAAATGAAGATTGCCAAAAATATTAAACATATATGTTATTGCAAAATCAATGAACGGTGATAACAGGATCAATTATTCAAAACAGCTGAGACTAAAATGAGGTCCGTGAACCAATTTGAAAATTCAAGCTAAACAATGCATGAGGTTCAAAGTAACAATGGGAGACTCTCTTTGTCGACTTTCTCTTTGCGTTCCAATGGCTATGTAAAGACTTGTTCAAGTATTTTCAACATACAGTACGGTAGTATGAAGTGTGATTAAGGATCCAATGCGCCAAAACCTCTGCAAACCGTTTAATAGACAAGCTATTAACCAAAGAGAAAGTCGACGAAGAGAATCTCTCAATGTTACTTAGGACCTAATGCATTTTCAGCTTTTTGGCTTGGAGCAATGGAGAAATTTTAAATATGCTTCTTAAATTTTTTACAGAAATACGGGTTTTTGAAGTTGCTTTTTCCAAGTATGATCATTTTTACACATGTTATGATAACTTCAAATTTAAATTTTTTATCAATTTGAAATTTTGGTCTATGCATTACTTATAGTGTTGTCAAGTTTTCAGCCAAAAGTATTGATGTTTGACAAACTTACAGAAAGTAGTACATGTCGTTTTTTTGGTTGCCGCACTAATTTTCGACTACAGCTGGTGAAGTTAACATTTGATGCCACTAATCCGTCCTGTATCCACCATTCGTTTTACGAAGTAATTCGAACCATGCGAGTTACCATGCGACTTCTCACAGATTACTCGAAAGCATATGCATTGGCCTTCATCGCTGAGCCCTATTGTTATTCGACAATCGCTGCAACCGTAGGGTCTTTATACAGTCAGTATCAATTTATTCCTACACTGTCTACAAAATATTTTACTTAGCTACTACTGGATACACATGTAGATATTTTCCAATACTAAAATAAGTGTTTTTACATGAATATCACATAGAAAAAGAAACACTACTAGATAATTCTTTCCATTTCACTGGACACATGAGATTCAATTGGTTTTGCAAAGCATTTTCCACTTCCTGAATCACATGAAAGTTAAGTGAATTTCTAGTGGATATTCTCCACGGATTATGTGTATTTTATTTTGAATATACCGTTGAGTGGTTACCACAAAACAAAGAAATCTCAATGTATTGGCTGGGGTTAGAATTCTCGAACTAATGAACTAAATCATTGCAGCTTGTTTTAATTTTGTTTTTCTCAAGTAACGATCAATATCAATACATCTAGCGAAATCACATAATTTTGGTTTTGATTTCGGGTTCAGAACTCGAACTCAGAAATTTCAATGTGCACACAAGCTTCACGAATCAATATTGAAGGCTCGGCAAACCATCAAGTATTCCATAAAGTATGATCGGAAAGCAGCGCTTGAATCATTCTACTCGTTTCGTTAGGATACAGTTTACCATACTCACCATAAACTTGAAAACAAATCACTGAGTCTGATAGAATGCCTAGAAATCGTAAACCACGCATAACTACAAGTTCAGCTGCGGGAAAATGCAAACATGTGTATCTCATACGGGAAATAAATTCTCGTAAATTATATCTTGCCGACTACTTGACCTCCCTCTCCCCTCTCGTCCACGCAAATCCATGGTCCACTACGCACTACTGGTGAAATGCGGGCTGGCCGTCCATTTAACTGTCCGGATGCAGAATCTGCCGTGGCAACGTATTTATGGCGATCGATAAGTTTGCGATTCCCACAGTTGACCGTTAGGGGCGGCGAATAATGCTGGTTCGTAATTTTCTAGCACACATTCACACAAGGGCTCGCATCGCAAGGAAATGGAATGTACATTCGGATGTGTAGAAAAGTTGCGAGTGCATTCCTTATATTTCAACACATCACATAAGATTGGGAATCGGCCAGCGCATTCCTACTGACGGAGCGCTTACGCTTGACCTTCTAAAGCGCAGCGAAAGGGAAGCAGAGGAAGGGGTTTGGCAATTTTCCAAATAAACAACAACAACAATCATGACATGACAGATAGCTCATCCATAACTTCGACGACGACGAGCGACGACGGCGGCCTGTCCGTTCGGAGAAAGTGAAAGGAACGGAAGGAATGTTCAATAAAAGTAAATCATCATTGTTGCCACTGCCGCACGATATGGGAGCGAAGGAATTATTGCTGCATGCGAATATATGGATGTGAAGGGGAGAGCTGTGTGAAATGAATCCGTTAGATTTAAGTGGATTATTTGATTATTTAGTTTCTTCTTACGATCATTTTTCGTTGGCAGTTATTGGAGTGGTTTTACATTTTTCGAAGCCTTTATTTTTTGCATTGGTAGTATTGTGTGGCACATTATGACATATGCCAACAGTAGCCTGCTTGCAAACCAAACTAAGTAATACATTTCCAAAAGATTTTGTTCTTCAAACATTGTTTCTTTCTCTAGGACAAATTTCTCAACTCTATACTAAAGCCTGTCCACGTTAAATTTGGGACACTTCTCTTTCAGTGTAGATTTTGAATTATTTCACGAATCGCTAAAAAGTTCGACTTATATGACAGCTGAAACTATTCAATTAATTTCGTGGTACAACATGTAAACATTCTTGTTACTCTCAGTAAAATGGCAAAGAAGCAATTGAAAGTGCGCAAACGCATTTTGTACGAAAGGGAAAAAAATCAGAATCTTGCCAAGGAACTAAAACTACTGAAAAATACCGGGTTTTGGGTTTGAAAACCATTTGACCAGCGTGAGACTGTGGATCGGAAGGTTGGAAGTGGAACAAATCTTAAAGTTTGCTCCCAAAAAAGGAAGAAGAAGATGATAGCCATTGCTGAGAAAAATCCCTATTTTTTTGTGGGAAATGTGGCTCGCAAAGTTGGGAAGTCAAAATCATACGTACAAAAAGTGAAGCAGAGGCAAGGACTGAAGGCATACAAAGTGAAAAACATGCCCAATTGAATATTTAGAGGAATAGATAAGCGTAAGCCTAGATATGCGTGACAGTGGAAGAAAATGAAAAGGAGAAAGAGTAAACGGAAACTAGCTATCTAGGACTCCCAAGCTAACGATAGTTCTTGATGTCTTACGGCGTAGTCAGACCGCATAGCTAGCGTAGTGCTTTACCTACACCTACAGTCCATTTGAACTGTTCGTTGTTATACCACCTGGGAATACCCTAATCATCATAGTGAATAAATTATGTGTCTGTCACCATTTTGATCTACCTGTAGTGCCGCGAAACAGCAGTGGGTGGACAGCTCAGGAGGCAAGGAGACAAGATTGAGTAGAAGTGAAGAACTGGACAACTCACACTCGAATGAAAAAAGAACAACAGATTAGAGAAGGTAAGTCCAAAGAGTGGAAGCGCAGAAGAGAAGAAAGGGCAGAAGACAAAAGAATAAGAAAGTGAGAGATAAAAGGGAGAGTTCAAGGAAGTGGGAAAGTGCGGTACACGCAAATCACTATGGCAGAAGTATTCCAGAAATGTTCGATGTAGAAAACCAGTTGATTATTTCCTGGTTGGGGTAACTGCATACGCCGACCCGACGCCGAGGCAGTGTAGAAAGGAGTCTCAGAAGTGTAAGGACTGGAAGCTTGGTAGTGGCCAAATCCGGACCAAAGACCAAACAAATCTTTCCTGATCACGTTGATCAGAATTAGTAACTTACATGAACCACTCCCGACCAATTAGTTTTTTTTTATTTGGTACATCATTAACTGACATCCATCAGAAATTGAGCACGATCTAAGCATTAGCATCCTAAATCATACAGACCCATTAGTCTTTCATCATTCCTATTAAAGACTATGGAAAAAGTGTTGAATGATTATATCAGTTCAAATTACATGAACAAGCATCCACTATCTGCTTTCCAGTTTGCTTACCAGTCTGGTAAGGCAACAGTTACGGCACTGCATAGTGTGGTTTCAAAGGTAGAAAAAGCTCTATCGGTAAAAGAAATAGCACTTTGTTCTTTCTTAGATATTGAAGGAGCTTTCGACAACGCTTCCTATTCATCTATGGCTCGTGCCATGAAGAAAAGGAACTTCGACATGAACATAATTGACTGGGTTCATACCATGCTCGCAAAAAGAGAAATCACTTCAGAGCTGGGAAGTTCGTCTATTAGAATACGGGCAACGAAAGGTTGTCCCCAAGGAGGAGTCCTCTCACCACTTATGTGGTCCTTAGTAGTAGACGAGCTTCTAAGAAGCTTAGAGGAAAAAGGTTTAGAGGTTGTAGGTTTTGCAGACGATATAGTCATTATAGTGAGGGGAAAATTTGACAACATCATTTCAGAAAGAATGCAATGGGCCCTAAAATTTACCCAGTCTTGGTGTATCAAGGAGGGCCTTAGCATTAATCCAGCAAAAGTAGTAATTGTACCTTTCGCTAGGAAAAGGAAGTTTAGTCTAAAAGCGTTCCAGCTAGGCTATTAAAGATCCATCTTAGTGAACAGGTGAAATACTTAGGAGTGATACTGGATGCCAAACTAAACTGGAATGCTCACCTTGAGTGTGTGATCGGTAAGGCAACCAGTGCTTTCTGGATTTGCTCAAAAACATTTGGCAGAAAATGGGGTCTACGGCCAAAAATGATACTGTGGATTTATACATCCATAATACGTCCTAAGGTATCGTATGCTTCTCTTGTGTGGTGGCCAAAAACAAAAGAGGCTACTGCACAGAAAAAGCTTACAAAACTTCAACGGCTAGTGTCCATTGTTATAACGGGAACGATGCGCAGCACTCCATCAAATGCGTTGAATGCAATACTAAATCTGCTGCCTTTGCACGAATACGTACAACTAGAAGCGAAAAAGAGTATGCTTGGACTTGAACGGTTGAAAACTTTCATGTCTGGTGACTTAGTCGGTCACCTGAGCATTTTACAAAGTTTTCAAAATGGACCAGCGATGTATATGAATGGAGACTGGATGAAACCTGTGGAAAACCATGACATCCCTTACAAGATATGTGAAACGTCACGTATAGATTGGGAAGTCAGAGGTCCCACTGTTCGTCATGGCTCCATTTTTCACAGATGGCTCAAAAATTGGAACAAAAACGGGAGCAGGAATCTTCGGCCCTGGGGTAGAAATCTCAGTGGCGATGGGAAACTATCCAACGGTTTTCCAAGCGGAGATCTTTGCTATAATAAAATGTAGTTCCAATAGCATTTGGCAGGCAGTGAAATTAAAAAAAAATAGTTTAAAATTGAGCGTAAGGCTTTTGTTTAGCAGTACGTTACGGTGGTCAGTGTGAACATACGGATTGTTGTTTTATGGTCGTCCCTCCATCCAATGCAGTGAAGGAGATGATCCAATGGATTCGTTTTGATCATTATATACAACATTTCAACATCAGCTATTATTGCAGCCCATTTGAATAGTTTTGAGTAGTTTATTCTAAATAATTGAATATCCGCGTTTTTTTTTTCATTTTCATAACGCTTTGCTTGATTTTTTCGCAAAGTAGGCGAGATCTCTAACTTTTCTTTTGTTACTATGCATAAGCATCTACACAATGCTTTCTGCTACTATTTTTACGACTTTGACCACTCTCTTTCTTATGTTTTTCAACAATGTTTGCTGGTTTCATGTTGTTTTTCTCAGCTTCCGCTTCGCCAAAGCGCAGAAAATTTTGATAGGGCGAACCTCGATGCAGTTTGATGAATTCATTACTTTTAGAACAAGGACAACATTGTTCATTTTGTACCACACTAACGCACCTTACGAGTAATGACAGGAAGTAAGATCAGAACAAAAGATTGTAGGCTGACTATGCTGTTTAATCAAGAGTGGAAACCTTTTCTGCTGACACTTCTTCAAGTAGATTTTAACACAAATTGTTTCCGCCGTGATGCATGGACGAGATATTTTACCACATCGGCATAACGCCTGTCATCCCATTATCAATTAGAAATAAGAAGAAAAATAAGTATTTTCCAGTTAAATCCGACTAACTTTGCTTATCTTGACAGATACGCGTATTACGTTTATAATGTGCAGACGTCTTTTGTGTCGTGTACTTGAAACTCGACTACCTAAACAATCCACTGAACAGCTCAAACTCTCTTTGATTCATTCCATTATGTTTTACCATTTGCTTGATATAAAATTGCTTTCACCGATCCAGGAACATCCTTCCTTTTCGGTAGGGTACAAAACTGCGGTCTCGGCAGAGTTTTATAATCGAGTTTTATGTAGATTTCATCATCGGAGTAGTTGATGACTGTACAGCTTCCGAGCCCTCTGTTTGACAGATTTGGCATACCTGATGCATAATTTTGGTTGAAGTTGCTTCCGGCGAGTCTGCAGGCCCATTCTATTATTATCGTGATGAACATCAATCGTCAAATAACCTAGCTGAGATCTGGTCACCCTAGCAGGACACTTGTTGCATACCAGTAAAAGTTACTTCAATGTTACTAAATTAGGTAACGCCCTTATCTCAAAGCAGATATTTTCGCCCGTTAAAATGTCAATTTGGAATAATGCCATGGACATAATGTTGTTGATTTCCATTGATTGTTGCTACGCCGTAGATAGTTTTACCTGTTTTACTTGCTAAGGATATGGTTTCATCGATATTCCATCAAATAATTTAGCTTTACGTTGAAGAAAACAAATTCTAATCGAAAAATCCAGAGTGGAGTAATCGAATGAAAAGTAGGAGGGGATTTCTTTCGAATTGCCGAAGAATGTGAATTCTGCTGAGTTTCTTGTAGATGCAATCGTTAAGCGATTATATTATTTACACGGATTCTTTTTTTCACACGTTTTTTGGAAGCAATCCATACAATTTTATTACAAATCGAGGAGAAAAAATACAGTTCCCGACACACACACAAAAGCTGGATTACTTGTGGGTAGCCTAATGCATAAGGGCCAGGATGTTAAACAGAGTTCCTCAAGCTTCCTCTTTACACGAATTTCCGTACCAAAACGACGCCTCAAGAACTTCAGGACACGCTTATCGTTTGACAGCTTCAGCAATTCCATGACCCGCTTCTCTTAAGGCTTCATATTGTGTCATTCAAATATGGCGTAGTTCATAATCATTGACGAAATGTTTGGTAGTATGTGTAAGAAGAGATAATTTTCTACAAAACTAAAAAAAATCACCAATCTCTCACGTTTTATTACATACCTCTGGTCATATCACGTTGTTGCAGAGATCTGACCTAATAGTTTCACCAAAAATTGGAGTTGAGAATTCACAATATTGCTCATTGTATGGATCCGTTCAAAATCGTCTTTTACCACACCGTATTCTTCTTCTTGGTGGTCTTAGAACGAGATTTTTTTTGATTGATGTTTCTATAAACCATGACATCACACATAGTTCAAACACCATATCACGACACGAGTTATTTGATAAATTACTACTTGAAACACTTATCTTGTCACAACTGTAATATTTTGTAATAAAATATTAAATTTACTATCAATGTTGAAATGGCTCTTTCGATTTTGATTTGCAGTCAATCGTGCACTATGTAGACAATAGTATGGGTGGAAGATCATTAATCATTAAATCCAGTGATGTCAGATGATATTGAACGTAAAGATTCCAAAAATAAAAAAAAAAAACTCTAGTCTAATTCAATTTTGAGGAGATAGTAATAAAATGTCATATAAATTTAACAAGTTTTCATGTTTTGATTTATATGCTTGAAATAATTGATAAAACGAAAATTTTTATTGTGAGTCAAAACACATGAAGCTTCATTTATTTATTTATTTATTTCTATTCATCAACAGATTATGTGCAAATCCCAATGATGTTACTTAAAGCTAGAACGGTACATTAATAGTCATGACATAAAACAAACTAAAAATTAAACTATCCATGCGAATTACACAGGTCTTTAAAAAAATGGCTAAACTTACGACGAAGCATCTGGCGAGTCACGTTAAAATCAAAACAACGCGGAAACCCTATTAAAAGTCTTTGTAAACCGCCAATTGCGCCAAACATACTGTAATTGGTTCGTTGTGGAGGTAAACCGCAGCATTGAACTATTCCTCAGGGCACGGGGCTGCACGTTGATATTGATTTGCTCCAGAAGATCAGGACAGTCGATGCGGTCTTGCAAGATGTCTGCTGATGAACAAAGCCCTGGCTGTATCTCTGCGGGCTAACAGGGACTCCAGGTTAATTAGACGGCAACGGCTTTCGTAGCTTGGCAAACGATAGGGATCCGTCCACGGTAGTTTACGTAGCGCAATCCCAAAAACCGTCGTTGAACAGCCTCTACTTTAACGACACCGTTGTTGGTAAGTGAGGAGTCCACACAACCGAGCAATACTCTAATATAGAACGACACAAGGAGCAGTACAACGATTTGAGGCAGTAGATGTCCGTGAAGTCCTTAGCAATCCGAAAGATGAATCCCAGAACGCAGGAGGCTTTGCCGATAGCGTACGAGATATGCTGCTTGGAAGGTGAGTTGGGTGTCCGTGAATTACTCTAAGTCCTCGACTTGACTGACGCGCTCAATTTCGGTGCCCAACAAGACATACTTGAATAAAATAGTCTGTTTCTTGTGCGAAAACGAGATAACCGTGCATTTGGCCGGTTGACATCCATACGATTCAAAGTGCACCAGTCGGCAAAAGCATTTAGCTGACGTTGAAGAAAGCGACAGTCGTCGAGTGAGTGCACTCGGAAGATAGAGTTTTTAGGTCATCTGCGTATGATAGTCGAGGTCCTTCGAAAGCCAAATTTACGTCGTTGAAGTGAGATCAAAAAATCAACGGTCCCAAGTGACTACCCTGCGGTATACCAGACGTGGCTTTGAACATGTGAGACTGACAATCTCCTATGACTACAGCCAGATGACGGTCAGTGAGGTACGATTGAAACCATTGCAGCAGGCATCCGTTGATCCCAAGCCTGTCCAGTTTGGCAACAGCTATGCGGTGGTTCAATTTATCTGAAGGCTGCAGACAAGTCGGTGTAAATGATACATCCGTTTGGGCGCGTTTCGCCATACTGTCAGTAATGTAGGAAGTAAGGCACAACAGGTTAGTTGCAGTGGAGCGACCAGCCATGAATCCGTGCTGGTCGGTACTGATATACGATTTGCAGTGAGCGAGCAACGGTTCCATAATTACAAGCTCAAACAGTTTAGCAACAGCACCAAGCGAAGTTATGCCGCGATAATTTCCAGCGTCCTGTTTGTTTCCTTTTGTGTACTGGAAACATGTGCGCAAATTTCCAACAGCGAGGAAAAAATACCGACAGCCGCAGATAGTCGAAAACTGCAGCAGCTGGGGCAACAAACTCATCCAGTGGTAGTTTGAGAAAGGACGAAGGAATTCCATCCGCCCGGGATTATGAGATAATTTGAGTTTTGAGCAGGCCTTGATTATCATCTCTGCATCGATGTCGACTTGGCCCAAGGTTTGACCGGCAGGGGAACATAGCTGGCCGCAAGTCTAACGTGGTCATCGCTCAACATCTCTTCGGTGAAAACGCTAGAAAATTTCTCGGAAAATAGCTGGCAAATACCCTGCAGGGTGGAAGCCTTGTTGCCGTGGAGCGACATAGAACGACGGAAGGCCTACTCGTGGCGTTGTTCGTTTACAAATTTCCAGAATTGTTTAGGACGTGACTTGAGCTTTCTCTGTATTCCACGCCGATATTGAAGAAAGCAACGTTTCGCGACTCGTTTGTATTCGTGATTCATGCTTACATAGTGACGACTTAAAATTAGTGTCCGGTGCTTTGTGAATTTTCTTAGAAGCAGCTCTCTTGCCAGATTTCAAGCGACGAAGTTCGCTCGTTTGCTAAGGTGGACGAGGTCGTATGACGATGGATTTTTTGGAACGTGTCTGTCTATGACATATGCCAGAACGTTGGAAAATGTTTGAGCGGCTGACTCAACATTGACTGTATCCAAAATGTTATCCCAATCGAAAAGCGAGAGTAGCTCGGCGATATTACGATGATTGGCACGAACAAAATCGTAGGAAACTGTGTCAGGTGAGATTTCGAAGTCATGTTCCAGCTTTGAGCGTAACGTGACCAGTAAAGGCGGATGATGAAGAGTTAGTTTCACTAGAGGAGAAGGAGCTTCGCATAAGAGTGGACGCGGTGTCTCGGGCGCTCACGAAACAGAGTCAAGCTGCGTGTGTTCTGGTTGGTGACATGATTGATTTGGGAGAGAGTGGCTGAGCTGTAATTGTCCAGAAGGAACGAAGCATTGGAATGCATGACAGAATGATTGGCATCGGAAATAGAAACCCACTGTCAGATAATTTCCATGAAATCCCAGGCAGATTAAAGTCGCCTATCACCATAACTTCGTCGGTTGCTTTGGCATTTTCCAAAATTGCGAAAACCGATTGGCAATGTGTTGCAATTAGTTCACGCTCGCGTATACGGTCAGGTGGAATGTACAGTCCGCAAAGGAATAATGTGCGATTGCCCAATTTGATTGACGTCCAAACTTGTTCCAAACGAGTCCACGAAGGGTTTTCGCGAGCCTTTGCTTTAAATTTTGTACTTATAGCCACTAGTACACCTCCACCTTTGCTTTATGGCTATTATCGGCATTCCTGTCACATCGAAATACCTCGTAATCTTTGCCGAATACCTGAGAAGAGAGTGTGCGTGAATCCAGCCAGGTCTCCGTGAGGACGATGATGTCGTAGCACTGGTCCGAAGTAGCTATGCGGAAATCGTCGACATCGCTGTTAATACCACCGACATTCTGGTAGTAAATGACAATCTCGTGTGTGGCAGCCGAAGTACCGATGACATCACTAGAATGCGAGGCAATATCAGGCAAAGGAGAAGCTAAATCGTGAATGTACTTGCCTGCTAAAGCAGGTTGGAAGACCCCGGTGTGCATCTGCCCTCAGGGCCGAGACGACTATGCTGTACGGTGGCTGGAATTAGCGCGACTGGAGCAGAGGAACCGGGGACTTCAAAGCGCTTTCCACGATGCGTCTCGGATGGATGCACTGATTCGTCTCTAAATCGGGTAACTTTTCGTACAAGCTGGAAATTGGAAGATATTCAGGAAGCGAAAGCTGGAATTACACGCGTACTTGCCTGAGATAACAGGCTGGAAGACCCCTTCTGGAGCCCTGAACTCAATACCGGGATGACTCTGGTGGCGGGAACACTGGGAACAGAGCTGACGATCGGTTTTTGAATGTGGTACAACTGAGGCGAGGGCAGAGGGGCTTCAAAGAGCCTTGTCGCGTGCATCCCGGTGTTGAAACATGTGACATTAGCTGAGCATCGGGCAAGGTTGATCCGTAGCTGAGACGTTCACAAGAGGAGCTGGATGATTTTGTGGTTCCACCGTCGAGGACTTCACGATGCGGGTCACGTTTTTGCTTTATCATCCTCGAAGGGCCGGAAGAAAACGTTTTCCGGCCAAGAATCGCAGGACAATGCTTCCTTCTCCGAATTTTTGTCTATACCCACTTTGAATGAGACAAAATTCAACGTGGACAAATCTTTCCCTTTGGAACAAGTTTTACCACCTTCGGTTTATTGTCGATTTTCAGATGTAGGCATTCACACACCAAGTCGGAAATTTCCTGTTCGGTCGTAGTCGGATGAAAAGCAGACAGATGTATCCAGACGAAATTACGGTTGGTCTGGACCATTTTAATGGTGCTACAGGCCAACTTAGTTCCGCAACTCGATTTGTTTGCTGCAATCGACATCGGACGATCACCATTTTCACTTCTACGTCGCTTCGGCGAATTAATTGACGCATTTATTGGCCACTCATGAAATCTTGAGCCACTAGAGTTGAGCCGGAACGGTGTGAGAGGCTTCGAATCAACCTTAGAAGCGAGGGTTGTGACCACCGAGCTAAGCTTTATAATGTCGTCCTGAATTGATTTAATCGATTCAGGTAAACCACTCAGATCCTTCTCACTGCGGCACATGATGTTACGAAATTGGCAGTTAGTGAACATCGTGGAACAGTCATCGCACATCCAATAAATATTCTTTTCATGTGATCGAAGCACGCTCAAGGGAAGTCAATCTGTGCGCAAATTGCATGAAATGACTCCCGCAAAATCCTCGACAAATGATACGATCATTGTCGGAAACAACCTTCTGGCAACCTTTGCATGCCATGGTATTCGCCTATGGGTATACTACACAGCAAGTGTTATACCGCAGAAAGCTTCCTGATTTTTCAACGGACGAAGGGCGATGAGAGGTGCAAGATGGTGTTGTTGTTGAATAAAGCAGCGATCGGTTGAGTTTTTGCAGATAACAACACAATGCTCCACTGTCTATGCACAGACCGAATATCACAACGCGGACAAAATGATAATAAATCGGGACGGATCGAAATCACGAATAACGGCAAAACATATATCGACGAAAAATAATATAAAAATCGGACGGCTATAAAAACAATACTAACTCAAACAAACACAGTGTCGACAACACTTCCGACGATTACCATGACAACGAGATGAAAAACAAATGAATTCAAAAAACAAATCGTTTGCTGTGAACAAACGACATACAAATGCCGTTTCAAACTAAAAAATGAAAGGCCGTCTTGCGATCAATTATGCAAAAAAAGGGCTGTGTGCAGTGCTCAGGACCGAATCGGAGACTTGACTTACGATTAAGGATCCAGATTTATTTGCCTTTAACCAGCCGGATGAAAGAATCTAAGGTAAGCTTTCAGTTGTTTTGATCATTTACTTTATATATCTCACACCCAGAAGATGAAATTATAGTGAATAAGTCAATAAGGACATTCTTTTAGATCACTTCCTCGAGGGCAGTGCCAATTCTAGCATTTCGGACTGCTTCAATTTTACCGAAGGTGTTTCAAATGCAGCACACTCCTCTGAATATTTCGACAAGTACTCGACCAGCTTGGCGGAGCTTCCGATAATGGATTCAGATGAATTGTAAATGCCTGATAAGGAGGTGTATCGAAAAGTAGTTATAAACTTCCAAATAATAAAATAGGCATGAAAACATGGTTAAAATTAACATACTATTTCAGTTTATTATAGCTTAACATGTTTACAAAAGATCCAAACGGAAAACTAGTCATCATGTTCATTTCTGTAGAATGCCCGTACCTTTGATTTGACACCTGCCATCAAATTCTGCACAGTGACCTTTGTGCACTTCCTGGATGCCGCTGCTCAATTTTTCTTAAAATCGGTCATGTTTTGGGACACTGTACCATCCTTCTTAAATATACGCTTGACTATTGCCCAATAGCGTTCGATCGGTCGCAACTGGGGACAGCTTGGTGGGTTGATGTCTTTTTCTACGAACTTGATGTTATTCTCCGTCAGCCACTGTAGAGTGGATTTGGCGTAATGTGCCGATGCCAAATCTGGCCAGAAGAGAGGAGGGGACTGGTGCTTTCTATACAATGGTAGCAACCTGTTCTTCAAACATTCCTTTGATAAATCTCAGCATTTATAGTTCCTTTTGTATAGAAATTGAAGAACGCAAGCCACATGTGCAAATAGCTTGCCAAATGAGCACCTTCTGACCGAATTTCTCCATCGCAACAGTCGTATCTGGCGGTTGGCACACGTTCCCCAACAGATTTAGTATAAAACTGCGGCCCCGGTAGCGTTCTTGAATCTTCTTTAACGTATGTTTCAGTCATCCATCAAAATGCACTGGTCGACATTGTCCAAAATGCAGTTGTACAGCTTTCGAGCCCTGGTTTTGGCACGAGACTTTGTTCCGGAGTTTGTTTGGGCACTTTCTGCTTTTTGTACGTCTTCAAGTCATTCCTGCGCTGATTCGTTGAATCATTCCGATGCTGGTCCTGAACTTCTTGGCTAGATCGCGAGTAGAGGCAGATTTGTTCCGCTGAATATAATCCACAACTTTTTGGTCCAAATCGGGGTTGCTGGAGCCGGGTTTCCGGCCACTTCTTGGTAAATCCTTGAGGGAGCACTCTTACCAAACTTTTCGATGATGCGTTTTACACTTGC
>JASCZW010012456.1:0-28426 GCA_034211315.2 Aedes japonicus
CTCTGAGCGTCTGAGATGTTTGGTGACCTTTTGGAAGAAGTTTCCTGATCTTTTGCAGGGGAGTTCCGTGGTCTTTGCGAGGCATTTCCTAAAGTTCACGAGAAGTTTTTTCAATTCAAGAGAAACCCTGAGAAAATCAAGGAGAGTTTTCTTGAACTCCCACATGTTCGCTGAACTTCTAAGAAGTTCTGTATATGTCCTAGCAAGTTTCATGAGAAATTCTAAGAAGTGCACTAAACCTCTGGAAGATCCGCAGGCTTGTTGAAAAGCTTCATGAATTTCTTAACTGATTCTCTATTGGAAGTTAACTAATTTTTCTGGCAAGTTCGTTGATTTTTTGGGAAGTTCCCTGAACATCTTGAGTAGTTCTACCTTCTGAAAAAAATACCCAAAATAATCTGATAAGTTTTCTAAACTTCAGAAAGCCCCTGAATTTCTGGATGAGTTACCTGAATTTCTGTGAAGAACCCTTTGCTTTTGGAAACTTCCTGAACTCGTGGTAAGCTTCTTGAATTTGTGGACAATTTCACCAGATTTCTAGGAAACAATCTGAATTTCAGGAAAGTTGTCTGAACTTCTAGGAAGAACCCTTAATTTCTGGAAGAGTTCCCTAGATTTTTATGAGTATGTTCCTTTGACATCAGGAGAGTATCTAGACTACTCGAGGAAGAGTCTAAGTCAAATCTAAAAACTATGCACCGAGCTGCTGATAGGATTCCCACAGAGTTTTCTAAGTGCGGTGGATTTACAAGATTTTCCGAACTTTTGGGAGATAATTTTTGTCCATCAGTTTCTTAGCTTTTTTCCGATATTGTGGGCGTAAATACGGCGAGCCGTAAGTCTTGAGGACAGATTTGCAAAACGTCCTCAGGGTCACCAACCCCCAAGTTTTCGTCGAGAGAACCTTAGCTGAGGACATACGCCAACATCCGTTAAGCTGTAGTGCACCTATGTAACACTAAGGCCAACATATCCAACTGCATCACCGCAACAGCTGGAAAAAGTCGTGCAGTTGACTGTAGTTGTCGCATAATGTCTGGGATCATATCCCTTTTCATGTTAAAACATCGCAGAAAGTGTTTCTTGTCATGAGCTTGGCGTGGCTCTATCTATCACTATCAGCACTATCTAATATCGTTTAAATGAGATGCATGCATTCACACACCATACCAATCCATGGTAAAAGTTTGCGAAAAATACTCGGTCTCTGAATAAAGCAAAAATTCTGATCTCTGGATATTGCAAGATTGACAAGATGATAGGTGTTGGTGGGTTTAACAACAAAATACTACACCGGTGCGGGGAACGCAAAAGTTGGTCTGTTTTAGCTGGTTCTTTTTGAGTGTGCTGATGCAAATCAGCTATAAGATGTTGTACCACCGCTGAAGATGCTCTAAGCGGTACGTTTTAAACAGGCTGAACAATGAGATCGGTGGACCGTGTAAATGACAAAAAAGCTACTCAAATCATTTGACAAAAATTCCCGATGACTTTTGAAATTCCCGCCCTTTTTCCCGCATATTTCCCGATGATTTTGGATTCCCGCATTTTTCCCGCATTTCCCGATTTTCCCGAGTCTGCGGCCACCCTGGATTTCTTCGTCTGCCAGATCACCTTGAAGAAAAGCCGTGACCGCGTCGAGTTGATAAATCTGCAATCCAAGTCTTGCTGCAACTGCCATCAGGTAGCGAACCGTAGCGTATCTGACAACAGGTGAATACGTCTCGATGTAATCAACTCCTTTGATCTGCGAAAAATCCTTTGATTACCAACCGCGCTTTGTATCGCTCGACTGTACCATCTGCCTTGGTCTTTAGTTTATACACCCACTTTGATTTCAAAGCCTTCCGGTTTGCCGGCAGTTCGGTGAGTTCCCACGTGCGGTTATCATGCAGGGATTTCATCTCTGCATTCATCGCTTTCAGCCATTGATTACTATCATCGCGCTGCAACACCTCTGTATATGATTGCGGATCGACGTTTCCATATACCTGAGACGGAAATGCTTTGAGAGACAGCATTGAAGCTTAATTCAAAATCTTTGTACTTGCCTGGAGTATGGCGCTCCCTGCCGCTGCGCCTTACCACAGATTGTTGGTTATTTAGTTGCGGAGGGAGCGCTGCTTCTGCTGCATCTTTTAGCAGCTCTTCATCACTACTAACACTCCCCGGAACTATCGTGTCTGCATAGCGATGCTCGACATCCGAATCGAAGTCTGTCCCTGCCATTCGAAACTGTAGTACTTCTGGTTCGGAAGATGTTGACTGTTCTTCATTGTTGCCTTCATTCAAGAACATAACATCACGACTCACATATATTCGCTTGGTTCTTGGGTTGTAGACTCGGTAACCTTTTGATCCGACTCCATACCCGACGAAAATACCTTCTTCCGATTTTGAGTCCCATTTCTTCCTGCGCACCTTTGGAATGTAAGTCATCACTCTCGTTCCGAATACATGCAGATTCGACACATCCGGCTTCATTCCGCAAAATCGTTCTTCTGGAGTTACTCGAAGCCCCTTTGTCGGGGAACGATTGACGAGATAGCACGCTGTTCCAACTGCTTCTGCCCAAAATGATTTATCTAGCCCGGCATCGAAAAGAAGACAAAGAGCACGCTCCTCAAGAGTCCGGTTCATGCGTTCGGCTAAACCATTTTGTTCCAGGGTTATACGGTACGGTGGTTTCTTGCTGGATGCCACATTGCCGCAAATACTGCTTCATATCATTATTTACATACTCCGTGCCGTTATCACTCCTCAACCGCTTCACTCGCTTGCCAGTTTGAGTTTCCACATACGCTTGAAAGTCCTTGAAGCATTCCAGTACTTCGGTCTTTGATCGAATGAAATAAACGAAACATTTTCTGCTGCAGTCGTCGATGAATGTGAGAAAATATTTGCTTCCACCGAGGGACATCGTTTCCATAGGACCGCACATATCGCTGTGCACAAGTTCCAACACAACTGTTGATCTACTTCCTTTGGATTTGAACGGTTGACGGTGATGTTTTCCTTCCAAGCAACGCACGCAAGCCGGTAAAGTTGTTTCACTAAACTGCACACCTGTAACCATACCTCGAAGCTGTTTCAAGCTGTGCACGTTTAGATGTCCCATGCGACGGTGCCACAATGCGATGTCTTCTTTCGGTTTCGTCATACAAGAAACATATGCTTCATTCTGGCGGAGTCGGTACAAGCCACCTTGCTGCATACCGACAGCCACTACGTTGCCAGTCTGGTCGAGAACTTCACACATATCTTTGGTGAAGACAACACGTTTACCACGACTGCAAATTTTATGCACTGATAGCAGGTTCATGGCAAGTTCCGGAATGCAAAGTACATCCAAAACGTCAATCACTTCCGTTGAACCGCCTACATTTGCTTCGATCGACACATTGCCCTTGGCAACCACCGGTGTCTCCATGCTGTTAGCAACTACGACACTGTCACTAACCACTTTTGTCTCTTTTAGCATCTTCATTTCTCTGCACATGTGGGACGACGTACCTGAATCGAAGATCCACTCATCCGCACGGCTACGTTGATGCTGAGCCACGAAGGCAGTGTTCTATCAAACTTCTTCGAAGACTGCTGGTTTCCTCTTCTATGGCCGTGTTGCTCCGGCTTGACTTCTCGCTGGCATTCCGAGGCGTAATGACCCATTTGCTTGCACCGGAAACATTTCACATGCGTTTTGTCCGGTTTCGTTGGTTTACCTTTCGCTTTGGATTGGCCATAGAAAGCTCGTCCGGAATCACTTCCTGTAGATTCATCAGGCCACTTGACATCCTGCAAAATCTTTGCCCGTATCGTGTCCGCTCGCATCTGGATTCCTGATGCTTCCAGACCCATAATCATGGGTTCGTAGGTCTTCGGCAAACCCATTAGTAAGATGCTTGACATCCATCGATCGTTCACCTCGAAGCCAATCTCCGATAATTTGTGCCTCGTGGACATCAGAAGGTTCACATATTCCTCCACCGTAGCACAGTCAACGAGCTTTACTCCAGTCAGCTGCCGAAGTAGTCCGAACTCCCGAATGTATCCGCTGTCTTGGAATGCCGCCTTTAAACTGTCCCATGCGTCTTTGGCCGTTACTGCATTCTGAACTGAGGCTGTAGTTCATCGGATCAATGCTCAAACAAATGGTTGCTAGTGCACGTTCCGAAAGCTCGTCCGATGGATTCTCCGTTTTGATGGCTGCCCACGTACCTTCTCGAATCATTACCATCTTAATCGCGAAGGCCCAGGAGCTATAGTTTTCCTGGCCACGCAATCGCTCCGCCAAGGGCAGAGATACACTACCTCCTGCTGGTAGAATTCTTGTCGGTCCATTGAAATTCGCACGCTGGTTTCCTACTGCTGCACCTGATCCGGTCGTCAACTTCGACACCTGGAACTTCACCTGCATTACCACCGTTGGAACCACGTTCTGGAGATCTCCGAACCGACATTTCCTCTGCTTATCGAATCTTGAAAAAATTTCTTCAAATGTTTGCCTGTTGCTATGGTGCCAGACTGGGCCCATAACCTAATGGAAAGACGTCTGGTTGCAACAGTTAGACAAACTAGAATGGTTTATTTCTTTATTAATTATACAAGGGTTACTATGACTAACAGTGCTTATTATGGACTCCACAAGACCCAAAGAGGGTTATTCCGAGAGTCGAAGTGACGAATGTCACTAAATGAAGTGAGAAAAGTCACTTGTAGTGACGTCACACTTCTGGGTAAATCAAATAAAGTAAATTTTTAAAATACCGTTTTTTAATAATCAAGGTTTATTATAATAGGATGTTGAGTCAACTCACAGCATAACTAAATTAAATCGTTTCAGTATGTTATTATTCATCGGCACCTTCCTCTTCTTCATCGAACTCTCCCTCTTCGTCGGCTGTGGCCTCTTGGTACTGTTGATACTCCGAGACAAGGTCGTTCATGTTACTCTCGGCTTCGGTAAACTCCATCTCATCCATTCCCTCGCCAGTATACCAGTGTAAGAAGGCCTTCCTCCGAAACATGGCCGTAAATTGCTCGGCAATACGTTTAAAAATTTCCTGAATAGCGGTCGAATTTCCGATGAAAGTTGCCGACATCTTCAACCCACGTGGCGGTATGTCGCAAACTGCCGTCTTAACGTTATTAGGAATCCATTCAACAAAGTAATTGCTATTTCTGTTTTGCACGTTCATCATCTGTTCGTCGACCTCCTTCATGGACATTCGACCTCGAAAAATGGCCGCTACTGTTAGATATCGACCATGGCGAGGATCACAGGCAGCCATCATATTCTTAGCGTCAAACATCTGTTGTGTAAGTTCCGGGACAGTTAGCGCTCGATACTGTTGCGATCCCCGAGAAGTCAACGGGGCAAACCCGGTCATGAAGAAGTGCAGGCGTGGAAACGGAACCATATTGACTGCCAATTTGCGGAGATCTGCATTTAACTGACCAGGGAAGCGCAAACACGTTGTGACGCCAGACATTGTTGCTGAAACCAGATGATTCAAATCACCGTATGTAGGAGTAGTTAGCTTCAACGTTCGGAAGCAGATATCGTAAAGGGCTTCGTTGTCAATGCAGTAAGATTCGTCTGTGTTTTCAACCAGCTGATGGACACTTAGTGTAGCGTTGTATGGCTCAACGACGGTATCGGACACTTTGGGCGAGGGAACGACAGAGAACGTGTTCATGATGCGGTCGGGGTACTCTTCACGAATTTTTGAAATAAGCAGCGTACCCATGCCTAAGGAGATTTGTTGTCTATAGGAACTATCTAACCATGTTTAAAATATATTCGGATATTACCTGAGCCAGTTCCGCCGCCGAGCGAATGCGTGAGCTGAAAACCCTGCAGACAATCACATCCCTCCGATTCCTTACGGACTACATCAAGTACGGAATCGACTAGTTCGGCACCCTCTGTGTAGTGTCCTTTAGCCCAGTTGTTGCCGGCACCGGACTGTCCGAAAACAAAATTATCTGGCCGAAACAATTGTCCAAACGGTCCGGCTCGCACGGAATCCATTGTTCCAGGCTCCAGATCTACCAGAATTGCACGAGGTACGTACTTTCCTCCAGTGGCCTCATTGTAGTACACGTTGATCCGTTCCAACTGCAAGTCGCTGTCCCCGCAATACGCACCAGTCGCATCGATTCCGTGCTCGTCGGATATTACCTCCCAAAATTTGGCCCCGATCTGGTTGCCACACTGTCCAGCTTGAATATGGACGATTTCACGCATTTTGGCGCTTTTCTACGGCCGTACAATTTTCGATTCTTGATCCTATTTGATTTTTGAAAATGGGAAGAAATCGTCCGCACTTCGCGATGGTTGAAGTTATTGTGAAAATTTTTCTCCCGTCGCCTAGTTGCTGATGGATACGTTTGCTTTTCATGACACACTATGGTTGATTTATAGAGCGTTTTTTTTTCATTGCCGCCGACCAACGACGATGACGACATCACTCCCATCAATCAACATGTTTATGGTGCAAGGATAGGGAAAAGACAAGGACACATGCCAAGGAGCATATCGTGATTGAATCATCACACATTCGAATTGAATAGACATACAACTATATCTTCATTAGGGTGGTTCAAATCGTTTCAGCTCCACTTTACTTGATTGAATCCAAGTCAGGTTCTGATACTTCTCCCAAAATTTGAACTCTAATGGTTGCGAACTCGAGATGCAGATGGGAAATCCTATGAGAAAAACAAACTTTTTGTTCTCATCCTCTGAACTCTTTGGTGTAATGGCATATGGGAATTTTCGGAATATTTGCAAGTTTTTCGATTGCACGTTAGTTAATTTCTATGGCAATAACATTCTGGTATGTATGATAGAAGCTCCAGTTTACTTTCTACATTCGGTTGGGACCGTTAATAGTTTTGTTCGTTCGTGCGATAGCCTTCGTTTACCATAAAGGACATTTGGCTTACAATCATTTAGCATAACGGACATGTGGCATAATTCAGAACTGTGCAAAATGAGTTTGCAAAGTTAGGTAGATGTTCTTATTTTGATTAGGAACAGTACTAAGGCCGCTATACGAGATGTAAGAATGATTGGCAGAGTGGACAATTGGCATCAGAGCACCGAAGCGAAGTGAATGTCTGGAAGAGGGGGCTCCCATACAAATGAAACACAAATATCTGTACAACTCGAGAGCTAACCAAGCAAATGGAACCAAATTTGGCATCTGGTGGTTTTTGGAAGCAGGATATTTTTCTATGTTGGTTTGAGAACCCTCCCTTCTCTGGAAGTGGAAGCTCTCATACAAATGAAACAGAAATTTCAACCAAATATGAGAATTATCTAGCCGATTAAAACACAAAATGTGTATTTCTCGGGTTAGAAGCGTGTCTGTCTGTCAGCATGCCTGCCTGCCTGCCTTTCTGTCCGTTTGTCGGTCTGTCTGTCTGTCTGTATATCTGTCTGTCTGTCTGTCTGTCTGCCTGCCTGCCTGCCTGCCTGCCTGCCTGCCTGCCTGCCTGCCTGCCTGCCTGCCTGCCTGCCTGCCTGCCTGCCTGCCTGCCTGCCTGCCTGCCTGCCTGCCTGCCTGCCTGCCTGCCTGCCTGCCTGCCTGCCTGCCTGCCTGCCTGCCTGCCTGCCTGGCTGCCTGCCTACCTGCCTGCCTGCCTGCCTGCATGCCTGTCTGTGTCTTATAGACTCGAACTTAGACTTATAGACTGTGTCTTATAGACTCGTCTTATAGACTCGAAAACTACAGAACCGATTTTAAAATTTGGTGTGAACGGGTTTTTGGGGCCGTGGATGGTTCTTCTTACGATAGTTAGAGACCCCTCCCATCTCTAGAGGGGGGGTACTTCCATACAAATGAAACACAAATTTGAGAACTAATGAAGCAAATGGAAACAAATTTGGCATGTGGAGGTTTTGGAAGGAGAGAAATGTTTGTATGATGGTTTGGCCCGAAGAGAGGGGAGCATAACTCAATAACTGCCGTTATAAGCATAACTGTCCCATGTGTATAGGGAAATATAAGGAACATATGCGTTATGTAGTTATGCCGTAGAACGGCAGATGACTAGTCAAGCAAAATTAACCAAATTTGGCAAGTGGAGGTTTTAGAAGGCAAGAAATGTTTCTATGGTGGGTTGAGACCCCTTCGCCCTATTGCTATGAAAATTTGTATGGAGGGGTTTTTGGGGGCCGGAAAAAAATCTTATGATATTAAGAGGCCCATCTTGGAGGGGCTCCAATACAAATGAGTCAGAAATGTCTGCATAGCTCAAGACTAATCATGCCATGGGCATGGGCATTATTCAGGCAACTAAAAAACAAAATGTGTATTTCTCCGGTACAGAGCATGTTCTGATAGAAGTTTGAACCCCTTCTTAGTCGAGCAAAAAAAACCTTATTCCAAAAAACAACCGTATACGCGCGCCAGCTCTGTTTATTATTTATTCATTTAGTTGCAAGCATGGCAGCGCTTGCACCGGTTTCAGCTAGTAATAAAACCAACTAGAACTAGAGCCCGTCACGCTATTGACATGCAACAGAAAAACAAATAATCACAAGAATAAAAAAAATCACACACCACCACCGCATTTCCCCATTGGCCATGAGCACTCACCGTATTGCTTGGAAAAGACATAGTTCAGCAGAAATTTTGCTATCTTTAGCAACAACGCCGGCTCTACTGTGTACGCTATATCCCGAAGCTCAGCGATGTTCAGATTTGCAATCTCGGGCTGGGTCATGAGGAGCAAATCACATAGGCTAGCGAAGGTATGTACACACGAATCGAGCGACTCGTCGTATTTCTGCAGCTGTTTAATCAATACGCGCAAAAGCTCCAAAATACGCTTTTGCAATCGTCGTCCGGTCTGGTGTAAAGCTCCGATTGTTTCAGCCGAGCATTCTCCGGTGGCCTCTGCTTTTAGTCCATTAACCAACACGCAGAACAGGCACTTGTACAATCGATAGAACATACTCACTTGAATATTATTCAACTTCATTCGGTCCAATAGGCAACTATCGTTAAGCACAATGTCCAATAGATTGTGCAAATTACCAGCAACCTTAGGGTCCAGTTCTAGGAAAGCAGTCAATCGGGTAAGAGAGACTGCGTACTGTTCCGTTAATTCCGGGCATTTTCCCTAAAACAAAGAACGAGTTAGCTATTTCATTTGCATACATTCTTGATTATCTTACGATGTTATGTCTGTTGAATTTTGCTCTTATCTCGAAAAGTTCGTTAATATATTGTTGCAACAGTTCAGTCCACATTTGTTCTATGTCGGCAATTAAGTCCCAATAGCCGCGAATCACCGCAAGACTCTTGTTAAGCATGTGGAAATTGCTCCCCGATCTGGCCACGTCATCAAGTACCGCAAACAGCTCCTCGTAAAACTGATTCAAATTAATATTGTACAGTTTGATCTTATCGTGGTGCTCCGCATCAGCCGATTTAAGTAGAGCAATATAAGCATATTCGTAGGTGACACACATTTGAAGACCCGGTGGATAACTCTGCACGAAACTCTTCAGCAAATCGATCAAACGAGAGCGCTCGCTAGTTTGCTCTTCCAAATCTTTCATCAACAACGCGTAGCATGTGTTGATAACGTGTACTACGGATAACACCATGAAATGGTTGTCGATGCGAGCTGTTTCGTCTTGCAAAAGATTAAATAATATGTTCCAATCATCGAAGAAGTCCAACTTCCACAAATCGGTAACAAGTTCGCTCAAAGCATCTGAACTGTGCTCGAATTGTACGTACAGGTTTAGAATATGTTTTAGAATATCAATATTTCGGTTGTTATCCGTTTCGTCAGGGCTACACAGTGTGCAAACGTGGAAATCAATGGCATATCCTCGGATCGTTTCATCCTTGTGGAACATGTTGTTGCGTAATTTTTCAACCACGGCTTCATCAAAAACAGTCTTGCCACAATTAAGCCTGTGTAAAAAAAATTAAACCGATAGAAATGTGTTAATCCCCAAGGACTCCTATTTCGTGCACGTAGGTAGCAACAATCGGTTACATCTTTCTTTTGTAGGTGCATTTCTGAATAATTTTATTCACACAAAAAAAACTCGTGCTGATAATAGAGTTTCAGGGGACTGGATTAGTGCTTATTAGAACTCACCTCTGTATGGACACGACAACTTCCAAGGCAACCTTTTGGCTCGATGCATAGCTGAGCATCGACTGTATGAACCTGTTCCCGGCCGATTCGATGAAAAATTTGGCCACTTTATCCACGACTACCTTTTCCTGGGTGTCATCGTTTAGCAGATTTCTAAAACATGCCGCAACTATTTGGAACATCTTACCATGGCGATGCTGCAGAAATGTTGCCAATACATTCAGCATGCAATGTTCAATTATGTAAACCATTGGTTGAGCTTGCAGCATTTGACAGAACAGTTCGGTGATTAACGGTAGAGTGGTGGCATATCCACAAGCACCTTCAATATTTCGGAGCATCACTTTCGATACTTTGGACACGTATCGCCGGTGAATTTCACGTCCCAACGGCTGTTCGCTTTCGTTGGTTTGTTCTACTTCCAGCCGCTTGTATAGCTGTTCTCGAACATAGGCGAGATTTGCCAGCACCAGCATGCTCAGGTATCCAGCTATCATTTTGCATTCATCATTATTGGATTCGCAGAAAGCCACCAAAACTCGGACGAAGTAGTTTAACCAGATGTTGTTGAGTAGAAGTTCTTCGTAGTCATGAGCAATCAACAATTCCAGCAACTTGGATAGCCGCTTCATGGTGGTAGGCTGCTCAAATATGCCGGAATCTTTGTAGTTCTGAAAAATGATAAAAATAGATGAAATTTAAACCAACGCGACCAAGAAAGTCTTCATCTTATCTGGCTTAATATGAAAATTAAAATTATCAGGCCTATTCGGCGTGGCGTGTGAGGTGAGACGGCTCGCTCTCATCTACGAGGTGACAATTGTCACTTCATATGTGAGAGCGACTCGTCTTACCTCACACGCCACACAGAGGGCCTTATTATGAGTGTCACTTCACGGTTGAACACGAATCACGTTGAAAAAACTAACGTGTAAATCAAATGGCAATCACTGTCCTTATTACATGTGTCACGAGTGAGAAACGTAATAAGCCCTAGAATAACCCTCTAGAGTTTATTCAAGAGACATTCTAAGCTGATTAATTTCGGAAAACCCGGTGGCGATTATACCGAAGAGCAAGGAGGATGAGAACGAAAAGTTTGATTTTCCCGTAGTGATTCTCAAGTAAATGGTTGGTAAATGACAATGCTTATCATACCAAGCATAAAATAGAAAAGAATAGCAGTTTACCCAACAATTACAATTGTCAAAATTTAAAAAAAAATGCAAAAACTTCGGCTTCGATTTTTTTTTTGTTTATTCAAAATGATGTTTCTGAGCGTCTTAACTATGTTAATCATCGGTTAAGTTTTCACTCGCTGCAATTACAGCTTCCACACGCTTCCGGAGCGCTTGACAGATCCTAATTATGTAGCCTCAATCCATTTCTATCCAGGTACGGGGCAATGCTTGTCTGAGGCTTGCTCTACTTTGATGCCGTTTAGAACAGGCCTTGGCCTTCATGACGAGCCATACTGAGTAACCCAGCGAATTAAGATCGAGGTTGGATGGCGGCCACATATGCTTAGCTCAGAACTGCAGATGTTCCGGAGACCCATTACTTACTTAAAATTCCGATGTAGACCTCCGTGTTTACTTTGTCGCCTTCTAGAACGAACACTGCGTTAATTTTTTTGCCATTAGAAGTCACCAATCCAAACACCATAAAGCTAGTAGGATGCTTGGTCAGATACACGTATTTAGGCTCGTCGACCATTCGGTTTGAACCGTGGAATACTCCTATCACTCTCTGGAACAGTTCTCGAACAGAGAGCCCACAATCTGTCGTTCTGGACATTGTGGGATTGTTGCAAGACGAATAACTTTTCGTCGGAAAAGATAAATTCTTCCCCACCGTGCCGCGACAAAAGCAGACTTGCTCTTTCGAGTCGTTTCTGATTCTTGGAATCTTGGAATCCGAGGTCATTTTGCAGTATGTGCATTGACGATCTCGAAACATTCAGATCTGCGGCCATTTTACGGATTAAAAGGGCGGCTCTTAAAAGATTCACGAAACACCGCACAATGTCGCTTAAACGGCACTATAGCAGACTCAACTACGAGTATAAGCGGATCAGTCGTGCGCATTTTCAACGTTATCTGAGTGGGGTTCAACGGCGTCTCAAATCTCATCCGAAATCTTTTTGGAGCTATGTTAATCAACAGCGTAAGGAAGTAGCCTTACCTTCATCCGTGTTCTATAATGGCGAAACTGCTGCCACTCAACAGGAAATTTGCGATCTGTTCTCGGTAAAATTTGCTAGTGTTTATGAAAACGAGAGATTAACCAGTCATTCTGTTCACGCTTCCGCCGGCAATGTTCCCTTGGCAAATCAAAGACTCAGCCTGGTTGATGTAGATTCAGAATAAATCTCGAACGCGGCATTACACCTTAAAGCATCGCTTAAGCCCGGAACCGATGGGGTTCCGTCGGTTTTTCTGAAAAAGAACATGGCTTGTCTTCTATATCCACTTCATCAGATATTTCAGATGTCCCTCTCTAGCGGTACATTTCCTTATTGCTGGAAAATGGCGGACATGTTTCCGGTATATAAAAAAGGAAGCAAGCGGGACGTGAACAACGACCGAGGAATAACATCGTTAAGCGCTGTATCGAAGCTATTCGAACTGGTCGTTAAGAACTCACTTTTTACACATTGCAAGCAGTTGTTAAGTGACGACCAGCACGGATTTTCACCAGGGCGTTCCACAACTACAAACCTATTGTGCCTAATGTCGTACATCGATGATGGTATGATCGCTCGATGCCAAACGGACGTGATCTACACAGATTTAACGGCAGCTTTCGACAAGTTAAATCATAATATCGCGATCGCTAAACTTGACAGACTAGGAGTTGGTGGTAATCTTTTAAGATGGTTTCGATCATATCTCACAGGGCGTCAATTGACAGTTGCCTTGGGTGACCTTCGTTCAAGGAGTTTCTGCGCCACGTCCGGGATACCGCAGGGTAGCCATCTGGGACCATTGATATTTCTTTTATACTTCAACGACGTACACTATGTTATCGGAGGGCCCCGCTTGTCGTTTGCTGATGACCTGAAAATCTTTATGCGAATCTGTTCAACCGCCAATTGCCATTTCCTCCAAGCGCAGGTTGATGCCTTTGCTCATTGGTGTACTCTAAATCGGTTGGTGGTCAACCCGGCCAAGTGCTGTGATAACCTTCTCATGTCAGAAACAACCAATTCTGTTCAACTACCATCTTCTCGGTACAACCATCAGACGCAGTGCGAAACGCGTAGTGCGACTTACACAGAGACGCTTCAAAGGTCAAGTTCAGCTCAGCGATTCGAAACTCTATTATTCCCTCGTTCGTTCGACACTGGAGTACTGTTCAGCGGTCTGGAGTCCATGCTATGATAATGGCGCCGAGCGAATCGAATCTATTCAACGCCATTTTCTTTGGTTCGCACTTCGTAGACTTCCTTGGAGCGACCCTTTTCGTCTTCCTAGCTACGAAAGTCGGTGTCAGTTGGTCGACATGGAGCCTCTGCGGGTCCGTAGAGATGTATGTAGAGCTTTAACTGCTGCAGATGTGCTACAAGGAAGAATCGACTGCGGACGGATCCTTCAACAAATTAGCATCAACGTCTATCCAAGGCCAATGCGTCACAACTCCATGCTCAGGCTTCCTTTTCGCCGCACCAACTATGGGCTGAATAGCGCTATTCACGGGTTGCAGCGAAGGGTGGCGTCCATTTTCGGTTTCCATCTGACGCAGAACGCACTTCGTCGGAGATTTTCTACCGTTTTTAGAACAATTGACGCACGTAGTTAAGATAGTGTATAGCTTTAATTATTTTATTTTTACTTATTTATTTTTTTGTTTTGACGCCAGTAAAGAGGTTATGTAATCGTTTCTTATTGTAATTTTATTTTTATTTTTAACATCATTAAGACCTAAAATTGGTCTGTTGATGTCTACTTCAAATAAACAATGAAATAAACCGAATGAAAACAATCGGACGTAACCAAAAAGCGTTTGTCTAACCATAGTGCAAAACTACACCAACACATTCGTGAAGCATGTTGAGTAGTTGCACGACACCAAAGCAAGGAAAAAGTGTTTGAGAATATATTGGACACGGTGTCATAGGCGTAGCCAGAGGGGGTCAGAGGGGGGCCGTTGCCCTCCCCCCTAACTTTTGAATAAATTTTTAGAATTTTATTGTTTACTTCATTTTTTTATTATTTAGTGTATATATTTGATAGATTGGCCCTTTGCCTCAATGAAAAAGCGCGAAATTGCCTCGATTTTGTGACAATATGTAGCAAAAAAGTGCAAAAAGTAGACATCCATGAGATTTTTTTTATAGTAATGATTAAAAAATTTATAACAGATGATATTCTACGGACGGGACGAAAAGACTCATATCCGAGTTTCAGAGACAAGACAGCATGCTAATCAGAGCGAAAAGTTGCAGTTGTTTTATCCTATTCAAAGATTTTATCCGTTGCTATGAGCATGAGTGAGATAATAAACATGATTGACCACCCGAGGTTGCTACTCCGTTGCTGCCAGATGAGCTGTTATTACACAGAGAACCGTGATGATGCTTGGAACTAGCATACATTCTCAATGTAAAAAAAAACTGGTGATCTCAAACTAAAGCTATAACCAGCGCCTGCCTCGCAACTTTATGTTTCTATTGATGTCCAGGCTCATTGGTTTAGCACCAACCGGGGGAGACTTGATACTATGCTCAATGATATCATTATCTCCAATCCGCTTAATCAATCGCTTTGTTTTGTGATACATTGAATGGATTAATATTATATGAGATAACTCAATACAGACGTCATCCAAATTTTGCAGATTGACAGGCAATCTGCGAAGACCCACCTAGTACCTTATAGTAAGATGCTTAGAGGTGAACTGGAAGATTCGATGAGCTACCTCAACGATTTTTTTCTGTTTCTATAGGAGAAAAACGGTGTTTTTGCGGTGTTGCTTTGTCAATATATACCCTGAACATTTCGTAAATTAGCTTTCACTCGTTTCATAAACATGGAGTTTGTACATAGAACAAATGTCTCGTAAATTGTATGAAACATTCTTAATGCTTACCATCTGGTCAAATGCTATCATTACAGCGCTTTGTACAGTGCATGAAATGAATTTCATGAAGATCAACCAATTGCTGCTTCTCTTCAGTCATACTCATACATGTGGGTATTGCTCCTCGGGTGCGCTGGAATTATTGATTTTTTTTCAATTACATACTGATTCGATATAGAAGATCTCTCAGTCAATCATGAAACCACCAGAGATACGTTACTTTTTTATTGATAACAAAATATTCGTAGCAGTTTATATTGTTTTCGTACAAAGCACGAATGTTATTTTTGTGCCAATAAATGCTTCGTATTTTTTAAGACAGTTACGCGTGTGGCATTGAGTACGAAGGCAGCTTCTTGAAGAGTACAAATCTATTTACAACGAATACAACGAATAGATTTGTTAGTCCTACCTTTGATGTCGTAATAAAATCAAAATAATAATCGTAATCGTAATAAAACCGTTAACAAACTCGGTGGTTATCCTATACACAAATCCAGCACGACTGTAATGTGAATATTTTGACGACATGACAGTGCCCGCTAGATTGTACCATGGTTGCTATTTAATGCGGTTCGATTTTGAAACATGTGGAAAACCTAAGATTTATACAATCCTTTTTGTTTTTTTTTAAATTCCAGAACAAGCCTAGAATTGTTGAATCTTGTTGTGTGTGTGTGTGTGTGTGTGTGTGTGTGTGTGTGTGTGTGTGTGTGTGTGTGTGTGTGTGCAATTCACCTCCCACTTACCGGCAGTGCTTTTATGGAAGAAATTTGTCTGCACCTGTTTTTGACATTATATCTATAGGTGCAAACACTTTTAGCCATGTAGATAAAAGGTGATAGTTCTACTGCAGTTCCAACGACCCATTTCGAGAATGCCTGTTTCTAGACGTACATTCTGAGGACGCTATCATGTGCAATAAACCCCCATGAATACACCCATATATCAAATAGATATACGGGATGCAATCACACTTCCAGAATCAAAACTCAGTTTTTTTTTTCTGGCGCGTATTTAGTTATGGTTTTATGTATATAATAAGTAAAACTGTAACATTCTTACCAATCTTCGTTGTTTCTTCCCTTTTCTGTTTACTTTCCTTCTTGGTCAAGTCTTTATCGATCTCGTCCTGGTTTTGTGTGCTCTTGATAACCATTCTGCCTTCGGACTTATTACCTCACAAGTCGCCTGTACCCAACTTCGCAGGCGTTCGTCTAGCCTCTGCTATACCAATTCATTTGCATGCCCAACCCAAGCACCACTACTTAAAAAGCTTTGAAAAATAGAGAGATATTAGATATTGTCTTCAAAATTTGGTAGAAATAAATTATTTGTTGCCTGAAAAGAAACAAAATTAAGAACAAAGATATAAATAGAATCTTTGTAGTCCCCCGGAAGTTGCGGGTTGTCGATGGTTGATTACAACTATGTGTTGGGCACCATTGGCTCCTTGTTGACTGCATCTTTTCAGTGATTCAGTGCACTCTACAATTTCATTGGATCACACGCTGTTGATAGCGAACCTGTATAAGAGCAACGCGAATCATTTTACTCAATCGACCACTAGAATTTTCTTCGCTAATGCAACAGGAACCACTATCACTAACAAACACCGGGTTATACATATGATACAAAAATTCTATAAATATGGATCAACACGCAAGGCAGGTTTAAGAAAAACAGCTAACCCACTTCCGTCAGTTGTGGACCACCAAAAAGAAAATTAAAACCACTAGACCACATCCCGAAAAACGAATTGCAGCATCTCACACATTTAGGGTAGCACTCACTATATAATAATATTGTATAGTACGGCACATGGATGATTATATAATTTCATGTTATTTAAATTTTATTCCACAAATTTGACCTATTATTGAAATTTTGGATTTCGCAAAAAACGGCGCAGCAAAAGAAAAGCACGTCACTTTCTGGCCGTTTATAAAGTGTGTGTAGCCCCAAACTCTCCTAGTGAAAGCAATACAGAACTGCAGCTGCTATGTTCCGAAAACAATCGGCATTTACTAAAAGTTCCTGAGCAGAAGAGAGTATGGAGCTCACAAACTTTCAAGTCCCACTTGGTTCCTTTCGTTACGAGAGTTTGGGGTTACACATACTGTATACCGGGTCATTAAATGAAATTTTAAAGAAATTTTCTTGGTTTGTCTCGAGATGGACCAAAAAAGTGTCTGATACAAAAAATGTTCCGTGGATACAACTGGATCACCACGTATGCATGCCAAATTGCTGGTTTAGTGCCATAAAAATGCAAATGGCTCTGGTAGATAAACCATAATCGATCCTGGGAACTGCAATTCTTGAATTCAGGGCTGGTAGCGGATTTATAGATAAATAATAGTGACTTTAGTGACTAAAATAATAAAAATAGTGACCAAATAGTTACCAAAAAGTGACCAAATAGTGACTAAAAAGTGATTTCCAAATTTTAGTATTTTTTAATTTTTTTTATTCATTTGCTGTCTAAGTACAGTAAAAAGGAACTAAGTGATCACCCCCGTTTGCAAAAACGAATAATACTGGAGCGCAGTATGACTTTTTGGGTTATTTAAAAAAAAAAAAAGAATCCTGTAATCAAGCAACTTTTTTCTCTCCAGGGCCTCCTGGACTTGGTCCGCAGCTCTTTTTTGCAAAGACAGGTCTATACGCACGGTTGAAACGCATCTGAAAGCATGGCCTGTGCTAGAATTATTTCTGACATATCTTGCTTCTCAATTCCTTTTTTGAGCCGTTGTCATGTGAAGCTGTTTTCACCACCTTAATCGCCTGAGGGTTTTTAGGCTCACCTACAGCCCTTTTCTTAGCAAACAACTGGTTCCAATACTGCTCAATTCGGTACTCAATGTCAGCACCTAGCATTTTAACAAGTTCTATTCGTCAATAAGAAGATCATAGTTGACCTGAATAGGAAGTAACTTGGTGATTTTCATAACATCCTTGGAGCTTTCACTGCATGTAACGCATGGTGACGACCTAGAACATCCTGAATATGAAGAAGTTCAGGAAGAAAAAATAAATGCCTCATTAAAAGTGTAAGGCGTTGTTCTAGAATGTTATCATATGCATACGTGATATTCAATTCTCGTTGATAAATGTTATATACCTTTGGTACCTTTTTGATAGGTTCTAGGTCTTCCAAAATGTACTTGAGTTCAAAAGTTCAGATCTACATTAGCTTTTAGGGCTATATAAGGATATAATATGTATTCAAACATATTGAATGAGACTTTAGAAAGATCAACAGTCATTATTTGATAGCTTTATGATGTGCTAGGTCATCTAAACTGTCCTTGAGTTCAGAACTTAAGATCTACAGTAGTAACTACAGTTTTTTGGACTATACAAAGGTACGCTACGTACTGAATATGGTTGAATATTCAGTAAATATATTCGAACTTAAAAAAACATCATGAGATAAACGGGGATGATGTAGGTAATCCAAACTGTCCTTGAATTCATATAATATGATCTATAGTTGTAGCAGTAGATGTTTAGAGTGTGCAAATACGTATTTAACAATAATGATTAAATTGCGTGGTAGGCCAGAATACATAATGCGACAACCTGGGAATATTCTAGGTACACCTAACTGTCCTTAAATTCAAAACATAAAATCTACAGTTATAACAGTAGTTTTTTGAGCTATATATGGTGACCATCTGTATTCAAACATATTGAATGAACCTTTAGGAAGGTCAACAATCATTATTTTATAACTTTGAGATCCTCTAGGTAATCCAAACCGTCCTGGAGTTCAGAACTTGAAATCTACCATAGTAACAGTAGGTTTTTGGGCTACACAAAGTTGAGTCACGTATTCAAGTGTATTCAGTGAATATTTTCGAACTTAAAAATACACAACAAGATAATCTTGGGATGGTCGAGGTCATCCAAACTGTCTTGGCATTTAGACCTTAAGGTTTACAGTTATAACAGTAAATTTGAGGCAATACAAAGTTACAAAAAATATTCAAACATATTCAATTAATATTCTTCAAGACAAAACACATTATGAAGCAGTATGACATGTTCCAGGTCATCCAAACTATCCTTAAGATCAGAACATAGGACCTACTAAAGTTGTAATTAAAGCTTTCTGGGTTTTTGCAAAGCTTTGACGTGTATTTAAACATGTTTTGGAAGAACAACAGACATTATGCGATAATCTTCGGATGTTCTAGGTTATCCAAACTTTCCTGGAATTCAAAACATAAAATTTACAACCAGCTGTAGATTTTAAGTTTTGAATTGTAGATTAAAATCTACAGCTTTTTGGACTAAAGTGATTGTTTTTAAAGGTCATTAAATAATGAGATATCTTGGGATATTCTAGGTCATCAAAACTGCCCTTGAGTTCAGAATTTAGGATCTATAGTGGTAAAGTTAGCTTTATAATCTATGAAAAGTTACGACATGCATTCAAACACATTCAGTGAAGCTACTGTAAGCTCATTAGTCACTATAAAATTATCTCCGGATGTTCAAGTTTATAAAAACTGACCTTGAGTTCAGAACTTAAGATATACGGTAGTAACCGTAGCCTTTTGGGCTATACAAAGCTACGATAAATATTCAAACATATTCAATTATTATTCTGAAACATCCACAGACATCAAAAGATACCCAAGTAACCACGAGGCTGTAATAGCATGAATATATAGGCCATATGCATTACGTCCAGTGCATCATTGAAGTTGGATTAAAGCTGAAAAGGGCCCCACTTTACCTGGGCATCTAGATTTTTGATGTCTATTTCTCGACATTATACAGTGCGACCAGATCGCATAGTTTTGTTGCCTATTGTACAATAGGTACAAGTGGTTTTTTTTAAACTTTTCACAATCAGCGGTACAAAAATAGTGACTTTAGTGACCATTTTCAGAAAAATAGTGACTTTAGTGACTTTTGGATGCAAATAGTGACTTTTTAGTGACTAGGCTCAAAATAGTGACCAAGTCACTAAAAAGTGACCTGCTACCAGCCCTGTGAATTCTATGAACTTCCACTTCAAGCACCAACAAGAACCTTTTTACCTTTAGCTGTCGATGTTTTGTCGAATTGGAATTGACATTTCAGTGAAAATAGAAACGCAGCCTACCGTGATTAAAAGTCAATTTTGCACTATTTTCACCCCACTGCGCATGATCCGTAAGACGCTACCATGACAACGCCATCGCAACAGACTTTTCTCTTGAATGCGTCAATATAAACAAACACTCTGGTGGCAACCGTTAGGAGGCTTTTGAGTAGTTATTCCAGACGGACGTGATTTCTTTCGCTCCCTTACCTAGCCATCCAGAAGAGTCCAGATTTGGAAATTATGTTTGCCAAACCGAAAAATGGTCGGAATGTTGGGAGAACTCGTCCCGGTCAGAGTGATAGACCGGTTTCTTTGCCGAGTTTCCTTCGTTCCGATCCTGATGGTGAGCTTGCGACTTTGTATAAGCGAGTCAAAACCGCTTGTACAAAGTCCAAGTTGCCAGCAGGGTGGAACCGACGGGAACCGGCGAAATTGAAACCCGTGACCGATGAGTATGCCAATGTCAAGTCAAAAATAAGTACTTTTCGACGACCTTTTTCCAGCAAACAGCTTTCAGGTGAGGGTATTTGGAAAAGGGTTCCTCCGGTTCCCAGACGAAATAATGAGACTACTCAAAATGCCTCAATGACCGTTTACAGTAAGGAGTATGTAAGTGATGATTTTGTAGGAGTAGGGATTAAGGAATTAGGAGATAAGGATGAACTTTTGGATGATTTTCCAAATTCTTGTAAGTATCCTAATTATGGTAGAAATAAATTAGATTCCATTTTTTCAGCAGGTATAGCGGAGGTACAGAACTGTAAGTCAACTGCAGAAGTTTTTGAAAGATTCGCTAAAACATTCCATGACGCTCTGGAGCAAATGGATTATAAAGCGAAAACTTCAAACTCTTCTGCGCAGACTTCAAAACCCCGATTGCAGCGTGCTCAATTGAGTTTTATTTACGCTGGATTTTGGGAAAGTTGTGACTCCCGAGAAAATCGAGGTATGCAAACAGAGGAGCAAAATTTGACGTTTTCGGAGCAGCCTACTGTGGTGCTTCTGGAAAATTTCAGTGAACGAAAACAAACGTTAGGTAGGAAGGTTTTTGGTTGGAAATGCTTTGGCTTGATTTTCCTCGTGTCAACGATTTTCCTCTGTTTGCTGGAAATTCCACATTGGTTCTAAGCAGTTTGGCAAATGGTTTTGAACTAGGATCGAGCTTACTGGTGGTCCAACGAATATCATCGAAATCTTTTAGCTTCTCCAGGGAATTCTGAAGGAGAATTGTGGTGCTGTAGCCGGGTACAAGCGAACATCTCGTGCTACCATCCTTTCTACTAAGATTCCTCGGAACCCATTGACACTGATTAGGGACCTATTTGGCAACGAAATTCGTTTAGGGACTGTGCTTGGGAGAATCTTCCAAGCAAACCAATCGATGTAGCTGAATGCTTTCATTGAAGATTTTATTGTCTTGGTTATGAAATTTGTTGGACCACTAATGTAAGCTTGATCGTTCAATTTTCGAAATATTGGTTTAGGTTTTAGATTTAGATTGATTATTAGATAAGATAGAGAGATAAGTTATGTGAATAGCTTTTGATAGATAGTTAGCTTTAATGAGATAGATTAGGAAAAGATAGGGAGAGATTAGGAATAGGTAGAGAGATAGGAGTTAGGGCAGGAGCACACATGTGATTGGCAGGGAATGTGGTGGGAGTTTAAATGTACTGAAAAGACACCTTATCGCTTATTTAGATCGAAACGGAATGAAAATCTGTTCTGATCTAAGTAAGCAGCAAAGGTGTTTCTTCAGTACATTTAACGGGGCCTCTCACATATGTGCTCCTTTTTATTTGTAATTAATTTAACTTTTAACAAACCAATCAGATAAATTGAAAAGTTATTGTCGAATGTAGTATAACAGTTTTAGCAGTTTTATTCGCTTATATGGACGTGCATCAAAGTGCAATTTTTTGTCATAATCTCTCATAAATGGCATACAGTGAACATATTTTCATATTCTTATTTTTGAATTATGATTATGATAATGATGTTTCTTTGAAAAACAGGTACATCTGTTTGCAGCTTTATAATCATACAAAAACCTAATGGCATTGCTAGATTTATTGGCCTTGTTATATCAAGGAGTAATTTGTAGAAATCGTTGCGGAATTTGCTTTTTTTTCTCTTGATTTTCAAATGGTTTGCATTGCTTATGACCACAAGCAAGATATTATGATTGCGACGAATATGTTGTTCGAAGAAATGCTTTCCGCCACTATACGGGCATACGGACGCTTTCTTGTTCTTCTGATTTCTTCCTTGATTTTTCGCTTAGGGGATGTGTTCCCGGTGTCCGTCTGGCTTACAAAGGAAACATTTTTCCGTGTTACCGACATAGAAGGTATGCCGCTTCCCATTCATAAAGTGTCTCGAAGTGAGGATATCCTTCTTCACATGTTTCACACGCGCTTCACTTCACCGTATTCCTCAGGACTATTTACTTACTTGAAGTTGGGAATCAACAGACCAAGTTCAGATCTAGTAATGTTGGTTTGAAGAAGAAAAAAAAACGATTACACAACCTGTCATTAGTCAATTCATGATAAAAATAAAACTACGTGCGTAAATTGCTCCAAAAACGGTGGAAAATCTCCGACGCAGTGCATTCCGCGTCAGATGGAAGTCAGACTGACGCCACGTTATTGAAGATTCGCTGTAACCCGTGCATAGCGCTACTCAGCCCATAGTTGGTGCGGCGAAAAGGAAGTCTCTGCATTAAATTGTTGCGCATTGGCTTTGGTTGGACATTGATGTCGATTTGTTGCAGGATTGTATCCCAGTTGGTTCTTACTTGTAGAGTATCTCCGACAGTTGAACATCAGACTCGCAGAGGCTTTCGTAGCTTTCGTAGGAATACTAAATGGATCTCTCCAAGGTAGCCCACACAGCGCGAACCCAAGAGATCGATTCGCTCGGCGCCATTATTATAGCTCGGGGTCCAACCTGCTGAACATTACTCCAGTGTAGATCGGTGGAATCGGAGAATCGGTGTTGGTTAGGGTCCGGTAACCCAACATTATGGTCCTTCGAACCGGATAAATCGGAATATCGGACAAGCGAAACTGCCAGCTTCGGTCAATGCGTGGCATGGATGCAAAATGGTTGGTTGGTGGACACCTTCTGTAAGCAGTCATCACTGCGGCCCAATTAGTTATCTCAGCATCGCCATTACTTTTGGATCGATATGGCACCTAGAATTGTTGAATCTTGTTGCCAAAATATGACGGGTATTGTTAAGTACTTTGGGTAAGCGTAGAGAAGATAATCCATCCGTCGTTCAGATGGATTGTCACAAAGTGAGGGCTCGATTCCTGCTCTAGCCCGTGGAACTGTAAAATGTCCCTACTCTACTGGTCCACCGAGCGTTGTGTTGTCCGTTGTATAATGTTATGTGTTCAGTGTGTGCAACTGCTGGTTGAAGACGGTGTGATTCTCTCTCTCTCTCAAAAAAATATCTTGCCCCACCCTACTTGAAATCCTGGCTACGCCTATGCACGGTGTACATTTTTTACAATTTTTGACTTCGAATTTCCTAACAGACCCGATAATGATGATGACCTCCTGCTGGTCCATCATATGAAGGCAATCACCACTACCAGCACAGCCGTGACCCTTTCATCATATCGCAGACCGACGTTCGACTTCATCTCATTTAGATACATGTGTGAAACATGGCTTTCCTCAAGATATCAAGTAGCAATAACCTAACAGATAGCGCCAAACATTTGTTTTTAGTGGTAAAGGAAAAATGGATTGCCAGTCAAACTGTTAGATTTACTGCAGCAATAAGTTAATTAGGTGGCGCTACTGCGCTAGGTAATTCCAAAGTAATTGCATTTTAAATTTTACACAACCAATTTTAATTGTTTGTTTGTGTTTGAACGCCTGTCTGTGCCTGTCTGATCATGCCAACATTAAAACCAAACGTCCCTTTCCAGGGCCGCCAAATACTGTCTAAGAAGCGAATCATAGAATGTTCCATACTTACTCACCTACTTTTGCAAACCCAACTTCTTCCCATTAGAACAGTATCTGCGTTTTATACACAACTTTTTTTTATAAAACCCCACTGATTTTTAACCCACAGCATGGGTCCTCCCTTAGCTCATTCGGTAAAGGCGCGTCTACAAAGCAACACCATGCAGGAGGTGCCTGGGTTCGACTCCCCGGTTTGATCGAGGAATTTTTCGTTAAGGAAAATCTCTCGACTCTCTGGGCATAGGGTATGATTATACTTGCCGCACAATCATATCAATGCAAAAGTGGTACCTGGCATCGAAAGCTCTTGATTAATAACTCTGAAAGTGCATCTAGAACACTAAGTTGAGAGCATACAATAAGCTTGAAACGCTAAGAATGAAGAACCCCCACAGGCTTACGTATGAGTATTATTTAGAAATTTAATATTTTTAAGCCTCTCAATAGCTACTGTAGAAATTGAGATTTACGCATCTAAAATAGCGAGATAAAGGCACCATGCCGTATCTCCTTAAATCACAAGGAATTCAACTCGCACCGAGATCCTAAGAAGTACATATGGATAAGTTATCAAAACCCCAAATGTAGTCATACTAAGTTATAACTTTTGAATGCATTGAAATAGTTTGTTAACTTACAGGATCATTTTTAGATCGGTAATCAGACCCTAACATAAAATTAAATCTTACTCACTGATTTGATTATCTTTTCGCGGACAACTATCAGCATATTCTCAGCGTTTTCAACATCCTCCAGTGTTAGGGCATAATGATAGCCGGTCAAATCAATTATTAGTTGTAGAATCATCAGCGTTCCGTAATCGGTGTCTTCCCGGTAGTCGTTGCGCCATGAGCGGTAAAGACCCTGAAAAAATAAATACAATTCACGTCACCAATTTCGTTGTTAGTCCACACCGTTTTGATGGTAACCTGAATAGGTTGAGTTTCGTTCAGAATCGCGTCAAAAAGGATGTTGGCCATTATAATTTATTTTGGATTGTAACTATTCAATAAATAATTTCAGTTGATCTTTTATTAATTCAAAAATGCCACAAACACAGCGGTGAACGTCAAGTCCTCTGTCTAAAAAGAAACTTTTGGGCTATCTACACGGTATTTCTAAACATCCCAAAGTTGAGTAAGATTGACTCAAATCGGTCAAAAGTACCCGCATAACGAAAAACAATTTGCTGTATAGTTGAAACTGTATTTCGAATATAAGATATATTATCACATTTTATGTTATTGTTATCGAATAGTTTAATCTCATTTTCACCATACGACCTCTACATTAACACATATTGTTATTGTTTGACATATTGTCATTGAAAGGTTTATTATTGTCTGCACTCGGTCTGGATTATATACTAACTTTTTGACATAGAGTACAGCTAAAATTTTGTTCGTGAAAATTGCCATTTTTTTATGGTAACCTAACTTAACCGCCTATTCAGCATATTGTTATTTGGCCTTTTACCATCTGATATATTGTTGAAACTATAGTGGAGATTGTTAGTTTATAGTTGTCAACTATAAGTGTAAATGACGCAACAATAATGGATGCGATCCTCAACAATAAGTTAAATAGTTCAGTAATGGTTTGTGATTATGCGGGTATGTTTCAAAAGTGAGCTTTAAGCTTGTAGTACACTGTTTGTCCAATAGCCAAATATTTGTCATAGGCAGATAGGCATCTGACAAACATCTATGATATCTGTCAGCTGTCTAGCTGCCAATGCCAAATATTTGGCTATTGGACAAACAGTGTACTACAAGCTTGAAGGCCGGTTCATAATGGGCGCGCAGCGGCGAAACGCAGTTTTTGACAATAGAATCCATATATTTTATGTCAAAAACTGCCGCACCGCGTCAGCTGCGCTCCCCATTGTAGCTCGGCCTTAATGCTTCGGTCATATTACACTCCTGTTTCATTTTACTCAACTTTTGAGTACAATTGTATATACATCTATTTTCTCTCACGGAAATGTTACTCAATATATGTAAAAGTGGTTCTACTCAAAAATTGAGTTGATCCACTTTTTAACGAAAACTGAGTAACATATCCGTGAGAGAGAAAGAGATAGTATACCATTGTACTCGAAAATTGAGTAAAATGAAACGGGAGTGTACACGCTAAGATCAGATTACCGAAAATACGGTTTCAATTTTACCGAAAATTAGGTTTTGGTAGCAAAACCTAAAGTATCGGTATAATTTACCAAAACAAAACGTTTGATTTTACTTAGTTCTTCAGTAAAGTGGATTTACAGATTTTATCGTTATATTTTACCTAAATTTGGTTAAAAATGCTCTCATTGGGTTGCTAGCATTTTCGGTAAAAATTACCGTACAAAAATAAGTAAATATTAATGTTTTTCCCGGTTTTCCTGCAATACCGAAATTTCGGTAATCCATGTTTACCGATAATTTCAGTATGTGCACTTTTGTACGATTTTCGGTATTTTATGCCGAATTTTTGGTTTTCTTGTCTTAGCGTGTACAGCGTTGTAACCGTTGTAACATATACAACACTCCCGTTTTATTTTACTCAAGTTTTGAGTACAATTGTATGCTATCTCTTTTTTTCACACAGAAATGTTACTCAATTTTCGTTAAAAAGTGAATCAACTAAATTTTTGAGTAGATCCACATTTTACGAAAATGGAGTTAAATTTCCGTGAGAGAAAAAGAGATAGTATACAATTCATGAGTAATTCATGTTAAGGGCCTAAAAGCCATTTGTAAACACTGACTTTAAATATCGATTTCTCTTGAATCCTCAATCGTTCTCAACATCTGGTAGAAGAATGTTAGTTCTACCATATGGAGTAGCTGGGTGTAGTAAGATTCTTGTGACTCGTGAAAGATCAACGTTTAAAGTCATTGTTTACAAATGGCTTTGAGGCCCTAATCATGAATTACTCGAGAATTGAACTCAAAAATTAAGTAAAATGAAGCGGGAGTGAAGGCTATCTTGATGACATTTTCCTCTTAGATACGTTTCAAACACGCCATCACTCCTGCCACAAAGAATAATGATTATTAGAATTAAAAACCATTGCTAAAATTGAAAAGTTGCGTTGGTTCTTTTTCGTAGAAAGCGGTTCGCTTTCAAAACAAAAACCTTCAAACCGTCAATTCAAAATTTTCCTGATCTGTACATTTAAAAGTTGAAATTTTCAAAACAAATTGTAGAACTGTCAAATCGAATCCGTGTCATCGTTGGAAATGAAAGCAAGTTATTTTTATTCCAAAATGAAATTTCAACCAGAAAGTGTCGTGCATTTAAAATTAAATTATGCTTTTTAGATTGATATAAATAATTTGTTTTACCATAAAAAAGTTTTTTTTTCAAATCAATCTTTATTACCTTCAAAGAGGAAGAGTTATTGGTTTCAGTTGGTTTAAAAGTCAGATATAATTAATAACACATTTTTCTCGTTTTGAAAATAAATCTTTATTGTCAATTAAGCAATTACCAATATTATCGTTAAAGGTTCAGTCGTATTTTCTAAAACTCGATAAAAAATTTAAATATACACGTTCACTTTCAAAACGTACTATCGACTCGTTTGTCTATACACTGTCACAGTCATTAATGTTATTTATAATTTTTTGACCTTTAACATCAATTAAAGTTATCTACAGGTCATGCTCAACCATTGTCTAATGGCTTACGGGAAACTTCTAGCTAAGGCAATTGAAAACTTGTTCATCGAAGAAAAAAAGTATGTTTCATACGCCTGTTCAATAAACTAGGATACCTATTGATACACTATAGGATAGTTCAAATTGGAGCTACTATTAATCAGGTGAAAGGGTTTTAGATAAATTAAAATGTGGCATCATTTCTGAAAGATAACTAATTATTTGCAAAAAATATGTTTTCAAATGAACAGACACCGACTTACTGTTTAAAATGTTTCTTGAACTGATTGAAGACCTGTGCTATGCGGGGTTTGTTGCCGTAGTCAGCGAAGGATATTACCCTTGCATGCCACAGACAAACTGCAGTTAGTTTGTATGATCGATTTATTCAATCACATCATTTCTTAGGTTCTTACTGGTAAGTCGTAAACTGTCATTAGTCAAGCAATGCGTATTTGTCCATCTGCACACAATTCTG
>JASCZW010012457.1:0-28433 GCA_034211315.2 Aedes japonicus
TGTAAATTGAATTTAAAGTCGTCTTCATTTTTTGTGTAGTCAAAAGTTTGAGCTCTCGCGCGCGGTACAGGTGTAAGGACTTCTTTTGGAATTTACAAAAAAATATTGGCCTTTGATGCTTGAAAGAACATGCCATGAAATAGTAGTGGGTTGTCTGGCTGATTGTAGGGGAATTTCTTGTCAGTTCTGTTGTGGTTGAAAGTTAAAAGTTTGACTAGGCCGGTCCAGGATTTTTTCGGTTTGGAAATTTTCTCGATTTCCTGTTTGGGGATATCCTTTGTCAGCTCAGTAACCAAGGTGGCGGTTCCATTCGTGTTAAAACCTCACTCTGTAGCGGCAAGATCGGAGGCTGGCTTCGTATTTTGATAATGTCCTTATACAGAATTCTGTGATTTGAATTGTAACAGAATTTTCTGATCGCTGTTTATTTCAGCAGGAACATTTGTGGTTGGAGGATCAATAGCTTTTTCACAATTATAATGCTGTAAAGCAAATGAACAGTTTTGGAAGAAGTTTATATCTCCGGTAGATACAATCAGTTCGTTTTGGTTTTGCATAATCATTGAATTGTTTTTAAATAAATTATCTAATAGATAAATCGTCTAGCTCAAACCTTTGTAGGGGTATGGTGACCATCATCATCATGCAGTGCAGAATAAGTAAATGATGTGGAGTGTGAGAGTAGTATGTATGGGGGGTATAGGAAGATGAGAGAACAGACGTGCGGTTGTTTCATAGGTTGAACACTAATATAATGAGAAACGAGAGAGTGTAGAGTTTCAATGATTCCGAGTAATAGATGCGCGTCGAATAATAAAAGGATGGTAAGCCGGTGCATGATCGAGGTCATAAAGCGATATTAGACGGCTCTCCCGCTTCCTACGAGGTACATGAAATATGTGTTCGGGTGCTGTTCGGGATTTTCAGGAGCCGTTGCGTTGAGATTAAATAGTGAACTGGACTGGCTGACTCTTTCTCTCTAAAGCATAAGGACTCCTTCACCTTGCAGAGTGAAAACAAAAACTGTATAATATTCTACTGAGCACAACTCACAACCACAACCGGACTCTGTTAGCACATTCTCAACGCATCTAACGAATATTCGGTTCTTTTTAGTAGCTAGTCCAACGTGCTAGGATCTTATGTGTTAACAAATGTAGGTGTACATAACAACCAATTCACTACTTTTTAGATGGGGGATAACCTCCGGTCTTCAATTGTCACTATTCACTCATACATAGGTTATATGATCACAAGGGACGGCCGGATGAAACATGGAGACGATGCAGCCCGCTGGTTGGCTTGGTGATGAGAGTGAGCAACTGAGGATCGTGTATCAGCTGATCGAATTGTTTATTTTCCATTCTCATTTTGCTGACAGTTTCTGCTCGCTTCGGAGTCGCCTTATAATAGCAGAGCCTTTTTTTTTTTTTAAAGGCAGGGGATGGTATGGCAGCCAATGGAGGCTCGAATTTCAGCGGAGGGAGCTTCAGAACACCAACTTTAATATTCAGGGTAAACTGGCAGGCGCTGGTCGATAATCCTATACTGTAACTGGGTATTTGAATAAGTGTTGTTGTCGGTTAAGTGAACTGTTTCAGAGGTCCGGGAAAGACAGGCTCGGGCTTCTGCCTTTGGGAGGTTCAGGCTGCTGTCCTTATGAGATGTACTACTCATAATTATAACAACACAAGGAGGCGGAGCCGCAGTTTGGTGTACTTTTCTTGAATGCTTACTAAATTCAGATCATCATTGAGTTACCGAGTTTTGAGGAAATCATTACAAAATATGTTTTTTTTTCTTTCAGAGATAAAGCTAATCTGAACTTTCAGATTCACAAAACGTAAATCATTCTGGAATGTCTATTTTATTTTACATACTACTATATGACATCGTTTGTATATTTTCAATGCTGTATTATATGTCATCTTCATCTCCGGATGTTTGCATTCGTGTTAATTACTGCGTCTAAACTCGTCTAAACTTTCAGGTTCACAATTGGAATTCTTATTATCATTCTTATATTCATTCACTATATTATTTGGCATTATAATTTTCATTCACTATATTTCTATTGATTATAATATTAATTCACTATATATTATACATTACTATATGACATTAAATATATATTGGGAAGGGAGGGAGCATCAGGATATCACTCAAGCTGGAATTGGACAATGGAGTGGTATGACAACCGGCGTCTAGGAGGCAACAAACGGTATCATTTTCTTATCCTACCGATTCGATTGTGATGCTGTGAGTTCTACTCCAACAGTTTCAGCGAGAGTGACGCGCCCTTCTTAACAAGCCATCCCGTAGAAAGCTTAATGAGTATTGCGAATAGGGTTATTCGATTTGTTGGAGCGTATCGTTGGAAGGAGATTCTTATGTTCCCGCGGGTTTCGCGTAAGTGTCTCTGCTTACGGGTCCGCCCCACCGTTTTTGGCCCTTCATACAGCGTTACTGTGAATGCAAACCGGTAACTCAATTGGACCTTGCTATTAAGTGGAGCTGCATACATGACAAGGTCATAGAAGGGATGGTGGCTACCTTACATACATACATACATGACTCTCCAACGTGGCCAGCATGTGCAGAGTTCATGTTCATCTTTTGAGTTTCATATTTCTGAATTTCTCTGGGCCAATTATCCGTTACCAACGCCTCAAGCAACATTTTCATTTCCACGTCATCCTCAGATGCTTTTTCAATCTCCTGCCAAATAAAATTCGTCGAGTCATCCAATGACTATAAGAAGTGTCCTGTGTCATCTTCTTCACATGGTTCAGCCTTTTGAGATTCGTGTATTAGCCTGGACAACGTGTCAGCGAGATTCTGTTTTCCGCTAACTCCCTCCATAACGAAGTCATAGGGCTGCAACCGTAGTGCCCGAGCTTCAGCACGTGACACTGCTTTTATTCCGAGTCGATGTGTTGTGCTGAATATAAACTCATTAGCCTGTGCGTCCGTTCTGATCACAAATGTTCGACCCAAAAGATACGAACAACACTTAACGCCTCTCGTTGTGTTTGTGGAAACCGTTGCTCCGTAGTGAACGGTTAGCATCTTTGATTATGTAGAATATCTCAAGATGTACAAGGCTGTCAACCGAAATGAACAAAAACGCCTCAAATGTGGCTAGAACATCAAGCTCTCCTTTAGAAGCATATGCTCTCAGGAGTCGATCCGTTCCTTTCTTAATGTTATAAACCACCTTACTACACCTCCTATCATTCCTCATAGTCCTGTAGGTCTTCTCATCGAGAGTGTTTACCTGTGCTCCCGAGTCGATAAAAAAGTCACATTTCATGCCAGCTATCAGTGCTATATTATTGCTATATTATAATGCTATATTCGTCTTCGTTATTAGCACTCGCTTGTTTAACTGATATCAGGATTGCTTCTTTCTCATCAACCACGTCAACTTTCAGTTGCTTCGTTTCCGGTACAAAAATCTTCCGCTTTGCATTTCTTTGCATTTCCGGACTCACCAAATACGACCAACTTGACTGCACCTCCACTTTGAGTGGCGCCACTCTACTTCCTTACACTTTCCCGGAACATCAACGGTCAATTTCCTCAAATTCCTTCATTTTCTCGAAAACACAAAGATGGGCTGCTTCTCCCACTTGGATTATAAATGCCAAGTCAGACTCTTCTGATTTTTTCTCCAGCAAATAATTTCACGTCCGAGCTGGACCCAAAGTACAATTTGAGCCGGTGTATAGCATTCGCAAATGGGTCTGTGCTTGTATCAAGAGCTTCTGGTCTGATGCCGTGTTCTTGAATATGACGATGAGCAAACGATGACCTGCCTTCACTTTAAAGATAGTGAACTTCGTTGCTTCGTCCACTATCCCTGCTAGCGCCATTCATTCATTCATCCACAATTCATCCACATCTCAGAGGTATGAAGACGAATCTATTGATTGATTTTCAGCGCGTCCAAACAGAAACGGGTAAGTCAGAAACTGCCTGTCTGTCTGGGTTAGTCTGTGAAAAAAAGGGCCTGTTTCTCAATAAACTATTATGAAAAATACATTTAGGTGGGGAAATCACGACTAACAATAACAAAGGGCCAAAAATAGTGGCGAACCAGCCCAGGAGGCTGAAAGCCACAATAATAAAGATATAAAAAAAAGGGCCAAAAAAATGATAAACATAAATTTCAGTTGTTAAAATTCACAATAAATTCAGAACGGTTAGGCTAACGAAAGAAAATTTATTATGCTTTTCAATTGAAAATAATGCTTCAAGTCTAGTTTTGATGAATATTGATAAAAATATTTTCATTTTCAACATTTAAAAAAAAAAATTAAAACAAAAAATATAAAAATTTATGAACTGACCATCTTAAACTCTTCTTCAGCTTTAAGAACATAACTTAAGCTTTAATAATATAAATAGGAGGATTGAGGAGCAGGGGTGTGAAAATAAATGTTTTATGGTTTTGAGGCATTAATTTACGTATTTTTTAGTTTCAGTGTATTTTTTTCAGAAAGAACACTTCGTTACGTACAACTCTTTCTAAGACGACATTTTGATTGAATCATCTGCGATTTTTTTTAAAATTAGATCCACATATTGTCTACGAATAGAAAATTAGTCGAGAATAGTTTAAGATTTTAAAATGGAACACGTAATATTAGGTAGAAACCAAGATATGGGAATAGATAACAAATTCTTTTATAAAATTATCAGTATTCCATCATGTTATCATTCAGGCTGAATAAACAGCCGAAATAACTAAAAAGATAACAAATGAATATACGTTGGATATAACAATATTAACTCGTTTTATTATCATTGAGTTTATTATGATAACACATTTTGTGATAAGAACAACTTTCTTTGAGATAGTTTCAAGTGATGTTATCAAATTCATACACTACTAACTAAAGTAGTGCTTCTGGTGAGGAGCTCTATTTCATTTCCATCATATGCTGGTAATGTTCACTCATTCGTCAGCATGCTGGTTGAATTCAGTAACGTCGCATCGCAACAAAATTGTCGATGTTGATAACTAAATTTGTTATGCGATAACAGGTGAGATATTTTAGATAACAAAACTTGTAACATATTTGATATCAGTTCGTTATTTTACTTTGCTAGGGAAAAGAACCACATCAAAACCAATGGCTAATCTGGCAAACCTAAGTCGTCAAACGTTATGATGTGTAAAACTGGAATGGATTGTTCCATTTTTGAGCTAGAAAAAATATTGCATTTCTTATACTGATTGCTATTTTTTGTACTCAGGCAAAAAACTATAATTTCGAGAACTATAGAATTTAAAATATACAGCAATTGAGGACTAAATTGTTAGTAAAATTATCAATTTTGTCTTTAAACCTATCCTGAATAAATTAAATCCTAGCTTTGAGCCAATATACACGCAACACCGAGTGTTTTTTTTTAATGCTGGAAGAACTCCAAGGAAGTCTGTCACAACAGTGTGATTAAACCAAAAGTTTGTAAACTTATTTCTCTAACTTTGTAAAACACAGTTTAAAGAAAAAGCTTTTATTGAAGTTATTAAATCAAGAAATTGACCACCTCATAAATCGATCCAATTTTGCCTTAAGCGTTTCTAGCGATAACGCAACATTCTGCAACATTGCTGCTACTGGAAACACACACAGATATTTTCCAGTACTAAAATAAGTGACTTTTACATGAAGAAAAAGAAATTCTACTTGAATAATCATTAACATTTCACTGGACACATTACATTCCCTTGATTTTACAAAGCATTTTCCACTTCCTGAATCACATGGAAGTAAAGTAAATTTCTAGTGGATATTTTCCACTGATTATGTGAATATTTGTTTGGGTGCAGTTTATACTCGCACAGCCATAAGAACAGGATCCTTATTTCCTCTCTAAGAAATTCCGCAACACTCTAGCAAATTAATAAATGACATACCAATACTTCTGTAGCCAAGGCAACCAGACAAGTGCTCATAAATTTCCCTCCACACTCCGCATCCTACAACGCCTTACCTGACAACCATCTAAGTATGCCAGCAGGAGCCCATCTTTTGTGGAGCAGATGTTTCAACCGGGAGCAAACAAATTAATTACCTCTAATTAAAAACGTGCTACAGAATGCCTACTAGTTGCGCAATTAATTTGGATGCTAATTAGCAAGCTACCCGTGTTTTGGCAAGCAAAATCGGAGAACTCAAGGATTATACTCCCGAGTCAAACCTTCACTTTCGCTAAAAGTCCAACTTTTATCTCGAAATTGAATTTTATTCAACACTCTCCAGACAGATCCATGCTCATACGTTTGCTCCAAGCTGACGGATATCTATTTAAGTTACTGCCGGATCACAACTAGCAACATCCTGGTAGTTTGCTAGGAACAAGTTTCCACCGAGCACCGTTCATGTTCAGCTATGCCAGCCATCCGGCGCGGCACCGGAGGAACTTTATATTTACAAAGTTGTTTTGCGCTTTCCTCGGTCGATGCATGTTCGTTCCCTCACATGCTGTCAGGGGCGCTGTAAAACCACCGAACCAACATCATTCCGGTAGTGTTTCAGCTTAATTTACCTTTAAATAAGAGCTTTTGGCATGCTGAAATACTTACAAACAACTCCCGCCTTCCCTCCCCGCCCAGTCGGAGTTCTCTTATCTAACAAAACCAAAACTTTCAGTACCGGAAAGCAGTTTGCAATTGTACTGTGCTTCCATCAAACACACACACACACACACTAGACCTGTGCGCCGATCTACTTTCAATCGGCGGCGGCGTGAATGATAATTTTGAACGACGGCGGCGGCGTGGATCGGCGTGAGCAAAAAATTATCCCCTCAACATTTCCTTATGCTTATCCCTTTTAACTGTTCGGCTCGTGTACCGTAAATTCGGGTGAAATTAATCACTTTTGTCGATTTTTAGTTAATTTCATTATAATACAAATATTCTATTAGGGGTGAAATTGATCACTTAGAATCCAAGACGACATTATGGATAAACTATGTTCTTTTGATTGATCTTAATTTTGTTTCCGTCGGCCTATCTATCAACACATGGGCCGGGACTAACGGCTTTACACGTGATTAAAATCCTCACGGTGCCGACTAGAATTGATTCAAGATCCTCTGGGGTGGGAAACAATTGCACTTATCACTGCGCTATAGGTGAAATTTGGTCAATTTTCAATTTACAATTTGAAACTTTATCAAACTAAGCACAGATAAAAAGAAACATTGAAGATTCTGCGTTATCTAATGCACATAAAGGGAATGCTAGATTTGCTTGAAAATACTGCAATATTTTATGTAAAATTCAGCCAGATAACGCCTGAATCTAGCCGCTTGTATGAAAGATTTCAAATATTGTTGTACGGCGCATGAAAAGTTGCAAACAATTTCGTTGTTTACGCCTCCTCTAGCTTAGATATAAACGAGGGATATTTTACACGCTTGTTAAAATAAATTATTTTTTTCTGTGAGCCGTTTCCTCACAGATTTCAAGTAATTATGGTGGTTGAAGATAAAAAATGTATTGTTTTTTTCTTCTTCGATAATTTAATTAAGCTAATTTTACTGCAATTTTTGGTTCTGGTTAGTGTTCACTGAAAAGTCAGCTAATAGTAGAATAATACTAGTCATGTTACATGTTCTTTTAATTCTCTCGTCTGCGGTTTTGAAAAGAAGTTTTATTCAAAAATTAAAAGTGTAAAAAGATGAAAAGTAGCAAAATTTTGCTATGCCGGACATAACAGCTTTAGTTTTGTTAGGTTTTATTTAAGTATCAAAATTGGGCTTCTTTTTGTTGGTCATCACTGATCAATTTCACTCGAATTCATGGTACTGTGAAGACTATAGGATCACTCCAACTCGTATATTTTGATAGAAGGCCCGGATATCCATAGTGTTATATGAGTCAGGTCGATGAATTGACGTGTGTATGTGTGTATCTGTATGTGTGTGTACAAAGATATGACACTTAAAATTCTAGAAATTGTCCATGACAAGTCGACGGGGAATTTAGCTTATGGCTTTATTACTAAAATTAATCAGTTTCAAAAGCGTAAATATAAGTAATAACCACATACAATAAAATTTTATTTAGTATGCAAATATATTTATGGTTTTAATTCTTTGTCTTGGAAGTATTTATGTTATTTTGTCTGTTTTTTCAGCGTTAGGAGCTCCATTGCCTAGAGACGCTTTGCACATTTCGTAATTGTCATGCAAGAAAGTAATTTACTTTAAATCTTTTCAAAGATGGCGAGTCAAGTTTTCAGTGTCACAGTTCACTGTTTTTTAATGAAAACTCATTACATCAGAACAGTAGATTACAGAGTTCTGATAGGACATTTTATAAATTTTGTACCCTGATTTTAATGTACCGTAGAATATAATACTCTTGTAGTTTAAAAAGTACAATGGATGGAGCTAACAAAACATCTTTCAATTGCAATAAAATTATAGTCATTCAATAATTCTAAATATCAAAAAATTGAAAATCAAAAGATCTATTAGATTAAAAGATATCAAAATTTAATACATCTAAAAACATAAAAATCTAAAAGATCTAAAAAATCTAAAAATCTAAAAATCTAAAAATCTAAAAAATCTGAAATTCTAAAAATCTAAAAATCTAAAAATCTAATAAAATCTAAAAATCTAAAAATCTAAAAATCTCAAAATCTAGAAATCAAAAATCTAAAAATCCAAAAATTTACAAATTCCAAAAACAAAAATCTGAAAATCTGAAAATCTGAAAATATAATAATCTAAAATTTAAAAATCTGAAAATCTGAAAATCTGAAAATCTGAACATCTAAAACCTGAAAATCTAAAAATCTGAAAATCTAAAAATCTTAAAATCTGAAAATCTGAAAATCTGAAAATCTGAAAATCTTAAAATCTAAAAATCTTAAAGTTTAAAAATCAAACAATCTACAGATCTTAAAATTCAAACTATGAAAGTCTTAAACTCTTAAAATCTAAAAGCCTAAAAGTTTTAAAATCTCAATTACTAAAAAAAATTTAAACGTTTAAAAATCAAAACCTCTAAAGATCTTAAAATTCAAAAATCGAAAAATTTAAAAATTTAAGTATCTAAGTATCTTAATATTTAAGCATTTACAATCTAAACATCTCAACATCTTAAGATCTAAAAATCTTAGAACCCAAAAATCTGAAAATCTGAAAATCTGAAAATGAAAATCAAAAACTCTTAAAATCTCAAAATCTAAAAATCTGAAAATCTGAAAATCTATATATATAAAAATCTTAAAACCTCAGAACCTAAACATTTAAACATCTAAACATCTGAAATAAATTAAATTTTAAAATTTTTATGTGTTAAAATCAAGAAATCCAAAAATCGAAAAATAGAAAAATCAAAATATCTTAAAATCTAAAAATCTAAGATTCTTTACATCCTAAAATCTAAAAAACTAAAACTCTTAAAATCTTAAAATCTAAAAATCTAAAAGTCTAAACATCCTAAAATCTCAATATTTCAAAATCTTAAAATTTAAAATTCAAACGTTTAAAAATCTTATCATCGAAAGATCCAAAAATCTAGGAATTTAAAAATTCAAAAATCAAAAAAATCTTAAAATCAAAAAATCTTCATATCTAAAAATCAAAAAATCTAAAACTCTCAAAATTTAAAAATCTAAAAATCTGAAAATCTCACAATCTAAAAATTTACAAATTTTCAAATTTAAAAATCTGAAAATCTAAAAATTAAATAATCCAAACATCTTAATATCTAAAAATCTTAATATATAAAAATTTAAAAATCTAAAAATCGAAAAATCCACGGATAGAAAAATCTTAAGATTTAAAAATTTAAAAATCTACAATTTAAAAAATCTTAATATCTTAAAATTTAAAAATCTTAAAATTAAAAATTTTAAGAACCTAAACATCCAAAAATCTAAATATCTAAAAATCTTAATATCTAAAAATCTGAAAACCTAGAAATCTAAAATCCTAAAATTTACAAATTCCAAAATCTAAAAATCTAAAAATCTGAAAGTCTGAAAATCTAAAAATTTAAAAATCCTTATATCTAAAAATCTTAAAATCGAAATGTATAAATATATGAAAATCATAAAATTCAAAAATCTTAAAATCTAAAAATCTAAAAATCTAAAAATCTAAAAATCTAGGAATATAAAAATCTAAAAATCTATTTATCTCAAAATCTTTATATTGAAAATTCCAAAATTCTAAAAATCGGAAAATGTTAAAACCTACAATTTTAAAAATCCTAAAATCTAAGAATCGAAATATCTAAAAATCTAAATTTCTTAATTCTCCCTCAATCTTAAAATCTTAAAACAAAAATGAACAAATATCATTAAAACTTAAGATTTAAAAATGTAAAAATCTAAAAATCTAAAAATCTACGAATATAAAAATCTAAAAATCTATTTATCTCCAAAATCTTTAAATTGAAAATTCCAAAATTCTAAAAATTGGAAAATATTAAAAACTACAATTTTAAAAATCCTAAAATCTAAGAATCGAAATATCTAAAAATCTAAATTTCTGAATTCTCCCTCAATCTTAAAATCTTAAAACAAAAATAAACAAATATCATTAAAACTTAAGATTTAAAAATGTAAAAATCTAAATGTATCAAAACCGATAGCTGAGCCGATCGGCGTGAAATTTTGTATGCAGAGATTTTTGGGGCCGGGGAAGGTTTTAATAATAGTTAAAGACCCCTCTCTTCTCTGGAAAGGCTGGCTCCCATACAAACGAAACACTAATTTCTACATAACTCGAAAACCAATCAAGCAAAATGAAACCAAATTTAACATTTGTGAGTTTTTGAAGGCAAGAAAGGTTTCTTTGGTAGCTTGAGAACTCTTCCCGTCTTAAAAGGGGGGGCTCCCATACAAATAAAACACAATATTCTGCATAACTCGGGAACTAATCAAGCAAACGGAATGAAATTTGGAAATGTTTTTATGTTGGTTTGAGACCCCTCCATATCCTAAAGGGGGGGGATACAAATGAAACACAATATTCTGCATGACTCGAGAACTAATCAAGCAAATAGAACCAAATTTAGTATGTGGTGGTTTTTGAAGACACATAATGGTTCTGTGTTGATTTGAAACCCCTCCCCTTTCTGAAAGGAGGAGATTCCATACAAACGAAACGAAAATCCTTTCATAACTCGAGAACTAATCAGGGAAATGGAATCAAATTTGGCATGTGGAAGTTTTTGAAGGAGAGAAATATTTCTATGGTGATTTGAGACTCTTCCGCCATATGAGGAGGGAGAGCAGGTGGTTGAGCTCTCAAACAAATGGAACACACATTTCGGCATATCTCTGAGAACTAATGAAGCAAATGGAATCGAATTTGGCATGAGGAGGTTTCTGTAAAATATAAATGTGTCTAAGGTGGTTTGGACTCCTTCACCTTCTGGAAGGGAGGAGGACGAGCTTCCATACAAATGAAACACAAATTTCTGCATTACTTGGAAACTAATCAACCAAATGAAATCAAATGTATTCCCAATTGGAGTGAGGGGGGGGGGGGTTGAGGCTATCATACAAATGAATCACAAATTTATGCTTAACTTGAGAACTCTTCAAGCAAATAAAACCACATTTGGCATGTGGTTTTATATATATTAAAATCTGTCTGTCTTACCGATCGGCGTGAAAATGTGTATGCAGGGGTTTTCGGGGCTGGGGAAGGTTCTTGTGGTTATTTGAGACCCTCTTCTGGAAAGGAGGAGGGCTCTCATACAAATAAAACACAAATTTCTGCATTACTTGAGAACAAATCAAGCAAATGGAACCAAAATTGGAGTGCGGGGTTTTTTCGAATGCAAGAAATGTTTCTTTAGAAATCGAAACACAAATTTCAACCAAACATGAGATTTATCCTGATAACTTAAACTAGAACTGTGTATTTCTCGGGTGAGAAGAATGTTCTGATAGAAGCTTGAACACCTTCTTAGTCAAAAAAAACTCTTTCCAAGAAAACAACCATTGGTCATCCATTTAGTTGCAGGCGTAGCAACGCTCGCACTGGGGTCAGCTAGTCAATTATAAAAAAGTTAAAATTAAGAGCAGTGAATTGACCGAACTATCAATATTTTTACAAAATTACTATAATCACGTTTAAAAAGAATCCACTGTGCACAGATCTACCGGTTTGCGATCGTGGTGTTCCCCTAGGGGTGAGACAACTCTACTCTGAGTAGCTTTGATGCACCGAGTAACTCAAAACAGCTTAAAATTGAATCAATATTTATCGGTTCTTATCAGTTGCCAGGGTCTCAAAAGTTTAACTTCCAATTTGTTTTGAAAAAAAAAATAGTGGACATTCTGAAAATGGAAAGAGAAGATGGAACGGTGAGCCCTACTTCATGACTTTGTGGATTCTATTAACATATTTAATATGTCATTCAAAGTATGACTTAATTTGAGCCATGGAAATAACTTCTCGAAAAAATAAAAGTCAACACTAATCGTTCTAAGTACGATATTAAATAATTGTTATTTTCTAAATCAGACTTAAATAGAAAAAAAAAACACATTGGAAATTGTGCATACACGATACAGCCCATGTAATAGCGAGCGGTTTGTACGACAGCTGCTGTGAAAAAAGAACGAAAAAGAAAACAATGCTCGCTTGCTGAGCAGCGTGAGTTACTCGAAATACCTCAAAAGCCACTCTGAAAATGCTTGTGTTAAGGCACTGTCTTGCCCCTTGGTTAGCCAAGTTATGGCCCAAACACAATGATAACGGAAACGGAACGGAAAACGACAATTTTGACAGTTCGATATGTCCAATAAGAATCGGCTTGGATCTAGCCTGTTTTCTTTTCGTCGGCGGCGGCGGCGCGGCGTGGCGGCGCACAGTTCTAACACACACACACACACACACACACGCGTCGACACAGGCACACAATCTCGAATTTACATTAATTACGTCGGTGTTAAAAGTTTTCGGACACCTGGTGCCATTCTCATGCTGCGCTGGGCTGCCGGCTGGTTCTGGCTATTGCTGGCCACAACGATCCCGTAATTGAGTGAAACGGTGTAGTGCGATAGTGGATTTGTAGCTGATAGAAGGACGGGACTCTCGCCTCCCTCCCCCCGGATGGGCGGTAAAAGATTTGAAACTTTTCGGGGTCAGTGGAACTGGGGCAGTAGGATGGTGGAACTCTGGTAGGAGCAGAACTTCTCCTGCTCAATCGATCGGATTTTCTGGTGCAACTTTGTTGACATGGTAAAGAGCTTCGTGAGCTGATGATTTCCGGGAACTGGCTAACGAGCTTGCTGGAAGTATCATATTTTCGACCCGCGAAATTTGCGGTAGAAAATTCTTCACTTCAAACGACTTGAAGACTATCTTTAATCAAACTGAACAACCTCAACCTTGAATTTACCGCACTAAGTAGGCTGGTACCAGCGGGACCGACTCTGCCCACGACATCGATCCGGTTGAGTGTCAGATGTCACCCGTTGTGAAAATTTCATTCCAATTCAATTACAAACCTCTTCCAGTGTTCTTCTTCCCATTTTCTCGTCGCCGCCTTCGATCGATCGCATTATCCTAGCGCTCGTTGCTGGAGCGATAATTAACTGCCTATATCTTGGCAGGCTGGTGGTGGCGTGTTGATGCACTAGAACCGTCTCCGCTCAGCTGTCAATCACGAGAGTGCAATTTTCAGCGCTCATCGCTGCTCGAGGGGAAATTCGAGGACTCAATTGACTGGAAGAGAGCATAAACATACTCTTTTTGTCGTGCAAATGGAATCACACAGTCGTGCTGCAATTGCATCGCCACCCGTCGTCGTCGGTCGTGATGGCGCGTTACGTGTGGTGCTAGTTATGAGACTTGTACCCTCCCCCCTCTCCCTTTTTCTCCTATGAAATCAACCTGCTGGAAGATCGAGATAACGAGGCGCAGAAATTGCAGCGTGACATTTCAATTGACAATGAAACCCCAGGTCTCAGTCCGACCGACCGCATTGGCATTGAATGGCAGTTGATGGGAGTTGCCGGGAAGAGTTCCGGGATCCCGAGCGAGTGAGCCGGGTGTTTGGTGCATTGAAAATGTGCTTACTCGTATCGTCACCTTTCGTTTTGCTTCTAGTGGCCATAAGTAGTATCATGTATATGAGCGATTCCCCCGGTCGGATTGTCGCGTGCTCATGCCTCGGTGGATTGTCGTCGGTCAATTGCATGGCTATGCAATTGTGCACTTGCCTCTGCCCTAGAGAATGACAACGAGGTTGTTCTAGTGACAGACTGTGGTGTTTGCAGATAAGTGGACCGGAATAAGCAAAGTGCAGTAGATTGTCGTTGTGGCTTTCGGGCAATTGAGCGCCAAGTTCGAGGTTTTGCTTTGTTTCTGATTCAAACTTATCATTCCACCTCGTAATCCACTTGAATGGAAAGTGTTGTGATACATCGTAGGGATAAAAATGGCCATGAAAATTTAATTTTCACCTCAAATTCCACCGCAAAGGGTATTATTGGCATTACCTTTTCATCATCTAAAACAAACCAAACGCAAGAAAGAAGAAGAGCAAGAATAAGTAACATCATCTGCAGTAGGGATCAAGGCAGAGATCCTTAATCCGGAATCAAATGATTTATGTATGACAGACCGAATGAGGGAGGTGGTGGAGGGCGAAATCCTTCCATGGTTCGGCAAACATCACAGACGTTGAATGTCAGCCGCCGAAGAACGTGGCGCTCCTGTCAGTGGCAGACATCGGTGGAAACGAAGACAGAGCCATAACTCAAACAGCATTTTTTCTTGAATAAGGGCTGCGCCTTGTGCTTTTGGATTTTTCCGAGACGCATGCAAATACACACGAACACGAATACAATTTGTCATCGGTAGTGACAGTTTTTCTTGTCGGGCATCGAGGGAGGTGCAACAGAGAAGCTCTTAAGCAATAAATTCTCCCATTTGTTACTGCTTGATTTCCCGCAGTCGAAGGAAGACGGGCTTGGTTGAATGCGGTGTGGTTCACTTTCAGCTGGTGATGTTTCAAATGCAAATTGAGATTTCATTTGATTAAACACTGCTCGACATATGTTTGTTTTTGTTGCTGTAAGCCTTCATTCCACTCACGGAGCAGATTGTAAGTGGATTTTGTCCGAACCATCTATTAAAATTGCACGATTGTACATGGGTTCACCTTCACCCAGTACATGGACAAAATTGGCGATATCCCATGCAGTCACCAATCATAGTAACGCCATGACGATCAAGCAGACAAAATTTGACAGCTATATCAGTCGAACTCTAACCATGATGGCAAAAACAGTGAAGCAACTCCGTTTAGAAGTGTGCGCGTTCAAAGAACAGAGCCGTGCCGCGTCGAAAGCGGACATCGGGCGGCACTTTGTGGACGCCGGATACGCCCGTTCCGGCATCTACAACATCTTGGACACTATTAGACAACGACAAGAAGCTCCAAAGGATGCTGAAGAAGAAGACCGATGGAAAAGTGGCTACATCGATGCGTGCGCTTGGCCGGGAGGTCGGTTCAACCGGCGAAACAGTGAAAAATGTGCCTGACGAACATGAACATACATGTCAGGAAGCGGAAGTCACGTCCAGGCAGCAAGCAATGACGCAGCGGCAGCGGCTGAATAAGATGGTCAACTCGATTTTCCGGCGAATCATGGCGGTGGTGATGGACGACGAGACCTATCTCAATCTGGATGGCACTTCGTATTTTACTTCCCCCACGAAGGAAGCTAGCTCCGTGGTGAAGTTCATTTCACACACCAAGTTCCCCAAGAAGATGCTGCTGTGGCTGACAATCAGCGAGAAGAAGATGTCAAAGCCGCTTTTCTTTCGCTCCGGGCTGGCCGTAAACGGGGAAATTTATAGTACGACATGAGTGCCGAAAATTCATCAAAAAATACCATAAGGGCGAAGACGCGGTGTTCTGGCCGGATTTGGCGTCGCACAGTGATTCCATTCCATAAAAAAGGCGGAAAAAAGTCTAAAAATGGAATTTCCATAGCTAAGTTATGTATTTCCAAGTAATTTTGTGCCGCTGATTTCAAATATGTTATCTAAGTTGTAGTATTAGGCCACACTTTCGAGATACGACGATTGTATGGCCTCTTTGAGTATCCGGAACATACGATAAAATGGTAAATTCATTAGTCTCGTCCTAAAGCATTACCGATCTTTTTAAAACCGTTTGTATATAAAATGTAAGTAAAAAAGCGATGTGGAAGACAATGTGGGGCTCAAAGTGTCATGTTCTTCCGGAAGTTCCGGAACATTCGTGAAATTATATAATTCAGCAATTCGGAACCAAGAATATGAAGTGGATCTTAGAATTCTGCAATAATAGGTAGGTTTGCCCCTTTTCGAAAAATATATGACTCGAAATTTTCATTTTCTCACTAGGGTGTTCCATTTTAAAATAGGGTGGTCCAAACAACAATATTAAGAATATCTATATTTTTCAAAGAATTATAACTTCGAACCGATTTTCATTGTTTTGATGATGCAAGTATGTGTAATATATTAAGTTATAATATTAAGAATTCGTATTTATATAAAAATAAATCTTATTATTTATATCAAATATAGAAATGTTCGGTTTTTATTACTTTAATGTTGACTACAAGTTTCATGTAAAATTCAATTAAGGAAATTCAGAAGATTTAGCGTTAACCCATTTTAATGACTGTTATGATTTATTCCAATATGTGTGTTAATTCTTTTTACCTTTTTTAAAAAAAAAGGGTAGTCAGATCGCTTGGAAAAGCTCCGAGGCCCAGAGTACCGAGTGATGTATACCATTCGACACATCTAGTCAAGACTGTATTTTGGGTTTTAATTATCAACTTCTGGAAGATAAACAATTTACAAAACTGCATCCGCATGCTTTCTACGGCACATGGTGAAATAAATTTAACGTATTAAATGACAACAACAACTGAAATTTATCAGTTTGAAAATATGAAGTGGCAGTGCATCTTTCCAAGGAGCCAGGATGCAGTAACGTTTATCTTTAAGGATCCCGGGCATTGCATCAGCAATCGGTTTTCTAAAAATCAAGGGTATGTGTCTCTTAAATCAGCCTAATATGCAACGATCGATAACATTTTTTATTATAACTCATAAACTTTCCTGGAAGTACTAGGAATAAGAACCAGGGTGTGGTCATTATGGTCCTGGAAACTTGATATCACCACCATTGCACTTATTTTTAAGTGCTCATGTTATATTATGTGTAACATGCTGGGCTTTGATCCAAATCTGGATCTGGCCACTTTCCCGGGAGTAGCCGGAACATCAACCCGGATGAGGCCAATGTAGTTTTGGACATTTGATATCATGACCATAGGATTTATTTTTCAGTTCTCATGTAATTTGAGGTACCGCATGATGAGTTTTTATTTTAGGCCAAATTAGAATTGGCCGCTTCTCCGGGGGACTTTCCGGAACAAGTGAACCGATTGTCAAAATTCAAAATCGATAGAAGACATAGAAGACTACAGTACATTTCATTTGGTGGTTGTTTCATTCAAATCGGTTCAGTAGTTGCTTGGGAAATTGCATTAGAAGTTTCTTAACACACATACAATACTACACACATGCACACACAAACAGCAATTCAGTTCATTGAGCTGAGTTCGTTGTATATATGACTTGGACTACAGGCTTTGGATTAAAAGTCGCAGTTCAAAGATTTAATTTCCTTGTAATAAAGGGTAAGACAGTGGTAATATATTATGAGATGCATGTATTTTCCAATTTCAAGGGTTTCATAGACATTCCAGGACTCTTGTCTCTCAGAACCTTATTAGCGCAAGTTTGCGCAAGATGAATCCTAAATTTTCGGAAAGCTGGTAAAAATATCTTTAAAATAACCCTATTGTGGTGTATGTGCGCATGTGTGCTTTTTTCGCCTTGGAATCACTGTGCGTCGGCCCACTAGTCGCGGCGATCGTTGGAGGAGATACGGTGGTTATTCTAGTTGAAGATGGTGAAGGCAACACGTATCCGGTACGGACTCTGCTGTATTCAGACTCCGAATGCAACTTCATTTCGGAAAGGTGCTGTCAACTTTTGCAGGTAGTTCGAACCAAGGTTGACATCAAGGTACAAGGAATCGGTCAAACATCAACACTAGTGAGGCATCCAATTCAGATCAAGGTTCGATCAAGGGTTTCTCAATTTTCTTGGTCGGTAAATTTCTTGATTTTACCGAGGGTAACGGTGACCCTTCCTTCCTTCTCAGACTGGTCGATTCTCCAAAATATCCAGTTTGCTGATCCAGGATTTTTCGAATCAACTGGAGTGGAGATGGTTCTAAGTATTGAACTATACAACAAATTTAAATACAAATAATGTAGCTATAGTGACCTACACAAGGGCTGACTACCGATGGCAAAACCAGAAAAGGTGATCAAAATGGCGGTCTCTTAAATCCTTTCACCATTGATAACATGTCCTTTGTCCATCCGCGGCTATTTAGGTGGTGATATGGCGGACCGAATGGTGATTCGGTCGTTATGATAGCGCCTTAATGTGCCCAATGGTGGCTCCGGCGCGTGAATTGTGAATGTGAAAAGTCCCACCGGAGTTCCCTGATCCGGTTGGAAGGACCAGTATCGGGGTGCGGGTAGTGGTTACTTTTTACAAAGCTTCCTGGGTGAACTTGACTGCTCGTTCCTCGATGGGTTGATAGTGAACAGAATGGACTGTATGTATAGGCACACCTCCCCGGCACTTTGCACGGATTGCACGATTTCCGAGGATTAAAACAAATCACACCCGGTGCGTACAAGCATTTAAACAGGTTTATTCAGAATTCAATACACTTCATTTAAGTATACTACAACTTTATTGACATTCCAACAACTTCTTACACTAACAAACGATCTGCGAGTTGTTCTCCGTAATCCTCCTTAACAACTAACTTGCCTACTCAACCTTAAAACTTATCTTATCTAATCGCACACAATCTCCCAATCGCATCTGCCGTGACGTCATCGTTCAAACTTTATGTTAATTCTTCGTCATACCCTTCTCGGTTCTCTCACTCGTTGATCATTCTTCGCTGCCAATACTGCCTTGCACAGACAGAGATTAAACCATAGATGTATTTGGGCTACTTTGTCGTAAACAAGATCCCTGACATAAAGCTAGTTGGCGTCTTCGGATGGTGTTAACATAAGTTCAGAACTCGTCCGCTATGTGGCGCTAGTGTTCATGAGAACTTTTTGTGATGTCTTTATTTTGATATCAAGATCATGTATAGATTTACTGTTTTCAGAAAAGTTAGTTGTACTATTATGAGCTTCCAGATGCTTCCAGACTCAACAGTTCACAATTGTCTTACTCCGTGGCGCTAGTGTGTTTGTAAACTTTCTGTAAAACCTGGATCTGGATATTATTGAGATATAGCAAGATGGCGAAATAAAAAAAGATACTCGAGGATTCAGAGCTATTTAAATGATGTAAACATTAGATCAACGTTGGTCCACTTACCATACCTTACCAATCAGACTAAGGCCGGCGTGGCCTCTGCTGTACACAGAAGTTGTCTCCATTCTATTCGGTCCATGGCTGTCACTCGCCAGCCTCGCTGTCTGCGGAGGGTCCGCAGGTCGCCTTCTACTTGATCGATCCACCTTGCTCGTTGCGCGCCTCTTCTTCACGTACCTGTCGGTTCGTTTTCGAGAATCATTTTCACAGGGCTGTCGTCCGACATTCTTACGACATGTCCATCCCATCATAATCGACCGATTTTTGCGATGTGTATGATGGGAGGTTCTCCCAGCAACTGATGCAATTCGTGGTTCATTCGCCTCCTCCACGTTCCGTCTTCGCACTCCACCGTAGATGGTACGCAGCACCTTCCGTTCAAAGACTCCAAGGGCGCGTTGGTCCTCCACTAGCAATGTCCATGTTTCGTGGCCGAAGAGAACTACCGGTCTAATTAATGTCTTGTAGATGGTCAACTTTGTGGTTCGGCAAACTTTGTTCGATCTTAGCGTCCTTCGGAGTTCAAAGTAGGCACGATTGCCAGCCAGAATGCGCCTTTTTATTTCTCTGCTGGTGTCGTTATCGGCGGTCACCAATGAGCCCTGATACACGAATTCGTCTACTACATCGATTTCATCACCGTCGATCTGAACTCGTGCTAGGAGGCTAACATTGTCTTCTCTCTCTCGTTCGTCCACTACGTGGTGCTAGTATTCATGATTACTTTTCGTGAAATCTGTTTTTTGATTTCTAGATCATGTATGGACTTATTGTTTTCAGGAAATCTATTCAAGTAATCATGCCCTCCCAGACGGTCGACTTTTTAATTCAGAATTATTTCACTGCGTGGCACTTGTCTGCCTATGAACTATGCAATGAATGTTTATCACTAGTACTCATGAGAGGCTGATTACCCCAATACTAGTATTTTTGATACGTTCTTCTTACAACTTTGGGTTAGTCCTTAAGAGAACTTCATGAAAGTTCTTCAGAGAACTTCAGGGAAGATCAACAAAGAATTGAAAGGAAGTTCTTCAGAGAACTTTTCGGAAGTGATCTTCATGGAATTTATGCAGAGGACTTCATGGAAGTTCTTCAGAAAACCTCATGAAAATCTTTAAAGAACTTCATGAAAGTTCTTCAGAGAACTTCAGGGAAGATCAACAAAGATTTGAAGGAAATTCTTCAGAGAACATCAAAGAAGTTCTTCAGAGAACTTTTCGGAAGTGATCTTCATGGAATTTACGCAAGAACTTCATGGAAGTTCTTCAGAGAACCTCATGAAAATCTTTAAAGAACTTAATGAAAGTTCTTCAGAGAACTTCAGGGGAGATCTACAAAGAATTAAAGGGAAGTTCTTCAGAGAACTTCAGGTAAGTTCTAAAGAGAACTTCAGATAAATTCTTCAGAGAACTTCATGAAAGTACTGCAGAGCATTCAGGAAAGTTCTGCTGAGAACTTCAGCGAAATTCTTCAGAGAACTTCAGGGAATTTCTTCAGCGAACACCAGAAAACTCTTCAGAAAACTTTATGGAAGTTTTTCAGAACACTTCAGAGAAGTTTTTCAGAGAACTTCAACAAAGTTTTTCAGAGAACTTCATGGGAATTTATCAGAAAACTTCAGTGAATTTCTTTAGAGCACATCGGGGAGACCCTTCATAAAACTTAATGGAAGTTCTTCAGAGTACTTAAAGAGAAGTTTTTCAGGGAATTTCATGAAAGTTCTTCAGAGAGCTACAGCGATGTTATGTAGAGAACTCCTTGAAAGTTATTCAATGAATTTTAGAGAAATTCTGCAGAAAACTTAATGGAAGTTCTTCAGAAAACCTCATGAAAACCTTCAGACAACTTAATGAAAGTTCTTCATAGAACTTCAGGGAAGATCTATATTTCAGGGAAGTTTTTCCGAGAACTTCGCCTAAATTCTACCGAGAACTTCACTTAAGTTCTACAGAGAACTTCAGGGAAATTCTGCAGAAAACTTTCGGTAAATTCTTAAGAGAACTTCAGGGAAGTTTTCCAGAGAACTTCAGGGAAATTCTTCAGAGAACTTCAACAAAGTTTTTCAGAGAACTTCATGTAAATTTATCAGAGAACTTCAGCAGAATTCTTCAGGAAGCACCGGGAAAACTCTTCAGAAAACGTCATGGAAGTTCTTCAGAGTACTTCAGAGAAATTATTCAGGGAACATCATGAAAGTTCTTCAGAGAGCTACAGCGACGTTTTGTAGAGAACTCCTGGAAAGTTGTTCGGTGAACTTCAGGGAAGTTCTTCAGAGAACTCCACGGAAGTTCTCTCTCAGCGAAGTTCTGCCGAGCAGTTTAGGGAAGTTTCGCAAAGAAACTTAGGGAGATTCTTCTAAGGACATCAGCGAAATTCTGCAGAAAACTTCATGGAAGTTCTGCAGAAAACATCAGGGAAGTTCAGGGAAGTTCTTCAGAGAACTTTATGCAAGTTCTGCCAATTCGTTAAGAAAAATGCAAATCGCATGAGGTCAGATTACGATATTCGGTTATTTTGGGACCCAAGCTAATGGAGACTGGCACGGAGCACTGCCTAAAAAAAATTTGTTGGCCATTGTAATTGAATATTTTGCGTTTCAAGTATTGATAACATAAAAACTAAAAAATTCTAGATGTGGTTTGGTGAAAAACTTTTAATGTTGGGTAATTTTTTTAAGACAATATATTTATGCATTGATTAAAACCCGTAAGTAATGTAACTAGTAGCACATTTGTTACAAACCAGTTAATGGAACGGCATTGTGACTCAATTTAGTCACAAACAAGTTGCTGTTTTTTTTTTTTATCGCTGTGTGCTGCTCGGGGTAAAGTACAAAATATAAAATGAAAATAAAACTGATGTAATCCATCCTGCAGAATTTAATGATGATTTTTGTATCCTGGTAAAATAAAAATAAAAACGAAGAAGATACTATTTGAACAAAAATCTAAAACAATTCATAAGCGAGGACGAAAATTTGGAGTAAGGGGAAGAAATCATAAATGAAAAGTTGATAACCTTTATGCGTTTTATAGTCATCTAAGTAATATGCTACTTAACTCTCACTGCACAAACCTCTAACGCCAAAGTCGCGATTTCGAATCTCACCCCGGGATAAGTTATGAAAAAACCCAAAAGCGGTGCTTGGGTGACCACGATGGGAGATGAACCATTCCAAGCTAAAAATCACGTAATAGGGCAGGATCGTGATCTCCGACAGGGATTGGGGTCACACACGGGCAATTCGGACACTACCGGGCCGATCACTATCGGCGGAAAACTAGGCACCACAGATTCACCACTTTAACAAACTTTTGGAGCTTTTCTGGCTTCCTTAGGCGTTTTGAGTCGAATCTTTATTATTCGGCGTTTAAATCACAACTGAATATATTTATTGTGATACATCTTCTTTTAACCCTAAGATGCACAGATGGGCAATGACTGATGAAAACCAAGGGATAAAATCTATAACTTTTGTCGTTTTTAAGCTTGGCTTGTAAGCAAGACCATTTCCGCTTGGTGATTGTCTGAAGAATCGGATGGCACTTATTTCCAATCGCCACTTTGGATATGGCAGTGATACTTTAGGGATTTTACCGCGCTCTTATATTCTTGTATAATTTGCACCGTCGTTTAGAGTGTGTATAAATTCGTAAAATTGAGAAGAAATTATTTCATCTACCGCATGGCTCTGTGAACAAAGATATTGACTGATTTTACCCCACTTTCCCTAATATTATTAAACTAATTTATAGATATCTTTGCTTGGAGTTGCTCGAGATCAACAAAATGGTGCTAATCCCATGAGAAATTTTCTGAAAAAATTGAATGAAAGCGAAAAAGCTGTTTCAACTACCGCACAGCTCTGTGAACGAAGATATGGATGGTTTTACCCCACTTCCCCTTGTATTCTTTGAATAGTTAGTAGCTATCTTTGCTCCGGAGTCACTCAAGATCGACCAAATATTACTGGTCCCATGCGAAATTTCCTGAAGAATCGAAAGAAGAGTCAACTCTCTGCACTGGCTCTGTGAACATATAAATAGCTGATTTTACCCCACTTCCTCTGATATTCTTGAATAATTTATAGATATCTTGCCTTCGGGAGGTCGCTCCAAGATCAACAAAAATAAGTTGCCAATTCCATGTGAAATTTCCTGGAAAATCGAATAGAAGCTAATTCAACTGTCTTTGGCTCTGTGAACGAAGATATGGCCTGGTTTTGCCTCACTTCCCCCTTGTATTCTTGAATAGTTTATCGGGATACTCTTTGCTGTTCTATGTAAAATTTCACGAAGAATCGAATAGAAAATATCTATATAAACTCTAGACAAAATCGTCAAAAGGTCAAAAGTAACATTTGTAAAAACAATGGCTTAAAACGAAAATTTCCTGGAAATGCCAGGGTGCTAACATCTACATCCACTACCAACAAGAAGAGTAATAACTCCCCTTGTATCTATTTCTGGTGCTATTTGGTTCGTGGGGAGCAAGCAGATCCCAGAAAAATGAGCTAGAGAGTCATTGTTTACAAAATGTTACTTTCGAACCTTTTGACCATTTTGTCTACGAGAACTCTTCAAGCGACGTATGGGAAAGTGGGGGGCAAAACCAGCCATATCTTCGTTCACGAGACGCCGATGCGGCAGATGCAATAATAACTTCTATTCGGTTTTTCAGGAAATTTCACATAGGACTAGTCTTATTTGGTTGATCTTTAGCCACTCCGAGCAAAGATAGCTATAAACTATTTAAAATACAAGGCACTATGGTCCAGATTACGAATTTACGAGGAAACATGCTCCCAGCGCCTAAACTTGAAACTTTACAGCAAAGTGATGTTCTACAACATGGTTTGTATTACTAAGGCCCATTTTGTGATATTGATTAAAATTAGGGTGGTCCCCATTTTCACGGAAATACGAAACCTAACTTTTTTATTTGCAGAAATAGACGTTTACACTTTTGGGCAAAATTGTAGCGTAAAAGATTTCATTGAATTTTTTTAAATTTTTTTTTTTTGTGGCTTGAAAATTGATCGATTTAGAGCAATTTTCCCTCATCAACTTAGGGTTTACCATGAAAAAATGTTTTTTTTGCCCAAACTTTTTTATTTATTGAAGTTTTTCTAAAAAAAATACGCCCTTTTCAAATGTTGATTTTCATGATAGAGGCAAACACACAAAACAATAAAAGACGTCATTTGAAAGGAAAGCTTATATTGTTAAACATATGTGAAAACTAGAGATATGTTATTTCTGTATCTTGAGAAAATTACATTTGAACCTGGGATGGTTTTAGTAGAAAAACTTTAATAACTACTGATTGGTTAAAGCTAGCAGAAAAATCAATATATTAAAGTACACGCCTTTAAAAGTTCTACAACTCGTCGAAACACAATTTTATAATGGAAATTGAAATAAAAAAGTTAGGACAGAAACACTTTTTTTATGGTACACCCTAAGTTGACGATGGAAAAGTTGCTCTAAATCGGTCAATTTTTAACTTTCAAAAAAAAAAAAATGGTGGTGAGACTTAAAATAAAAACAAAGGCCCATTTTTTTAAGTTGAATAAAATTAGGGTGGTGCCCATTTTCACGGAAATACATAAACTAACTTTTTTATTTGCAGAAATAGACATTTACATTCCTGAACAAAGTTGTAGCGCAGAAAATTTCATGGAGCTTACATATATATATATATATATATATGTATATATATATATATATATATATATATATATATATATATATATATATATATATATATATATATATATATATATATATATATTTGTAGCTTTCTGCAAGGAAGTGGGGTAAAACCAGCCATATCTTCGTTCACAGAGCTGTGCGGTAGACGAAACAGCGTCCATTCGATTTTTCAAAAAAAAAATCACATAGGATTAGCACTATTTTGTTGATCTTGAGCCTCTCCGTGCAAAGATATCTATAAATTCTTCAAGAATATAAGAGGCAGTGGGGTAAAATTAGCTCTTTAACACTACAACTATATCAGTGCGGTGATTGAAACTAGTTTGATTCGATTCCCCTGACAAATTTCAAGCGGAACTGACCTTGTTTACAAGCCGCGCTTAAAAGCGTCAAAAGTTAAAGATTTTTCCTTAGTTAGCATCAGTTCTTGCCCACTGTGCGTTGTGTGAATTCTTGCCATTTGAATTTACTATAAATTTAACTGTAAAAAGTGAAATAATTCAACATTCTGCCAGCCTATAAAACTGACAGCAAAAAACAATACCTGCTTTCAGTATTGAGATCTGTCATCTCGAATATTAAGAAACTAAATAACAGAGCCCATGACTGCCTCACAGATGCGCTGAATTTTTTTTCAAGGATTTTATCAAATTTAGGCCTTATCAAATAAAAATTACAAATGCCTCCAAAAGTTAATAACCATAACATTCCTGTTTCCAAATTTCAAAACACTCCTCCTTCCAGCATTTTCACCTGCCCATGTTGGTCGAATAACGACCAACTAAATAAATTACCTCAAGTCATTTCATCACTCAGTCCTCCCACAATTTGCCACCACTAATGGGTCGAATATAACTCCCAACCATCGGAATGAAGCATATTTTTTTTTCCTTCGCCAGACTGATTTTTGATGAGTTTTCCATCACTGTCGTTATCCCAAACACCGCTCGACCGCCCGACCGACCAACCGCGGCCGGAATTTCCTACCTTTCTGCCAATGAACCAGTCGTCTACTCTCGAAATTAGCATATTTATTCGAAATATGCGCGACAACAATTTTGGCTTGCTCCCGCTGGCCCCGAGGGTGGGGAGGAAAATGCGAATACGAGGGAATTACTGCCGGATTAACGAGGGTCGCACGGTCCGTTTCTAGACCGAAAAAAAAGCTCTTGGAAATGGTTCATTTTCGACTGCGCTCCATTGTGCGTTATCAAACCAAAAATTTTTAATTACACACTTTTGAGAGACCAAAACTGAACGAAACGGTTTGGTTCGGGAATTGAAATAGAGATTCTTACGATCTTTATTATTGTTGCTGATATTTATGGTCGAAATAATTACCCTCCATTCACTTTTCGGTGTTTTCCTTGGGGTGCTTTCCGATGCCAAGTGAATACCTAATTGCTTATTTCGAGTGGCGGGGTGGAGGGTTGGTTGGACGCAATCCTCATCTCCATTTCTGATTCCCGAAGGTCAGGCAGCAGCAAATCAGATAAAAGTCATTTCCAAGCTGTTGGCCCCGGTGGAAATTCAATGAAAAGGGAAGCTTATCGTTCGGAATCAACGATAATTGGAGAATAGCTTCACACTTCTTCGCAGGCACGTTCTTCGCGTTTATTACGGGAGATAGTTTGTTTATGAAGGTCATTGGTCATGATGGACGATGTGAATGACACTTGACTGTTATCAAAAACCTGCGCCATTCATTCAATAGAAACTGCCTTGCTAAGCTTTCAACAATAAACTTGCCATTTCTATTTCCAGCCAGATCCCACAAATGTGCACTCCATCCAACTGCCATTTCCGAAATGAAATAGTGCCAAACTATGACACTTAAGCTTATTATCGCACTCCGAACACACACTGACTGCCTCCACACACACAGTTGCCAGATTGTTCGTCCGGACAATAATGGGATCTACTTTTCGCAGCTTCAGCACCGGCAAAAGCCAAAAGAGCTGTGCACCGGAGCTTAAAATATTTTTCTGCACAGTGCTTGACACACATCACTTTGCCCCTTTCTTTCCACCCCCCTCCGAGAAAGGAAAAGAATTCGATGTCACATGCACTTGGTGGATCGAATTATGAACCCGATTCCGATCACAATCAGCTGGCCCCTCCTGCAACTGGTGACTTAAATTGCTTTTAAAGTTTACTTTGCCCGGGTCAGAGTGCGGACCATCATCGGAGGGGAAATTCAACAAAGAAGACGATAACGAAGAACAAGGTTCAGGTATGTTTCAATTAAATGCTACATGTAAACGAGAAATTCAAAGTGCAGCGGAAGAACACCGAAAAGCATTTCGAAAATCCTTGTTAGGCAATCAATTTTATTGGATCTGCAGTTGTGTTGAGTTGTGCATGTTAAACAACTGGGCAACTACTCCGTTACAACTGTCCTATAATCATTTTGTCATGTTCGATTCTCTATTTTCCAATGGGTTCGAAATGGGTGTCAACAGCCGATGATGACAAATGAAGCAATGGGAGGTGATTTTTTCTTGTTGAGAAGTTGAATTGGATGGAGAGGACTGCAATCCGGTTGGTTGATACTTGAGTTTAATGGTTGCTTAAAACTTTGAAACTATTTCTGACAAAGGAGAACAAGTTGTTCAAAAAAAAAATGCGAAACTAGTCCATTTAGATGCTTTTTACGTTGGACTACATTTCTCTTTTCTATACCGGGTGTCATTTCAAAATTTTGAAAAATGAGAGTGTTACGCAAAAGTGTAAGATTTTGCAACGCCAATAAAATAACTTGATTGAAACACCATTTGATAAAAAAAAATCAACAACAATTTTTAGATTCACATTTTAAAAATTTTGCTAATTCTATAAGTAGCTAAATTTTTGTAATTAAAAATGACCTACTTTTACTCCCCTGCAAATCTAAAGGGTGAAAGGGTCAAAAATTGGTCGACCATAGTTGGTAAGTTAGTTTCTTGATTATCGAGATTTTCAGCCCTTGGCTGGTCGTCACCCGTCGTAGTTACTCAAATACCATTTTTGTGTATTTTCGTAACTTGTTCGGGGGTGAGATTCGAACTCGTGACTTTGGCGTGAGAGGTATGGATGCTAACCACTACGCCGGGGTTGCCCCCATTGGTCGAACGTTTTTTGAGTTCTTTTGAAGTTTCTCTTTACGATTGCCCAATATTTTTCAATTGGGCGCAGTTCCTGCGTGTTTGGAGGGATTTTCTTCTTGGGTACGATTTGCACGCTATT
>JASCZW010012458.1:0-47106 GCA_034211315.2 Aedes japonicus
CAGACAGACAGACAGACAGACAGACAGACAGACTTCCCCCCCTCCCATCCAAAGAGTAGAAGTTACTTTGTTGTTACGCATTGATGAACCTTTTAATATCAAACCTTAATGTTGTTGTTTTAACGAAAAAAGATTTATGAACAGCTTTTTTCTTAATCTTATTATTTTTTATTTTTTATTAAAGTTTCTTCTACGGTTCTAGTATTTAAAAAATATCTTTTGCCTAAAGGTTTGATTTTTTATTATTGCTTACTTCCTTTTTTAAAGTCTAAGGGTAATATCGAAAGTATTATATTAATTTAATATTTATGTATTGAGACTTAGTATTTTTGTGCTCAGTTTAAATCCTTCTTTTCTGTATATATAAATGTATTTTTTATTCATGTGCCTTTGTCCCTAAAAAGTGTATCTTTTTATACTTATATAACAATCCTAAATAAACCAGATAACTGAACCTACCTAAATCAATTTATACCTTTTTATTCTTGTGTCAATTATTCACCCTTAACCTTATTTTTTTTCAGTTCTGAGTGTTTCCTTTTGAAATATTTTTTTTCATTTTCTTCTTCCGATATTTCTCGGTCCAAAATTTCACTATCTGATTCCTTGTATATTTCTTCTGCCTTTTTTTTTTTATTTCTCCTTTGCCAATGGTTTCCATTCTTCACTGCTTATTTCCCTATATCTACTCAAATCTTGTTTTAGCGTATAGTTTTTCTACGTTAGGCTTGGTCGTCCTTCTTTTTTCTTGTTGAATTTTAGTTTGTAAGCTTATTTAAGTGGATGTAATTCTACTCTTCTCAGAATGTGACCATAATAACTGATTCTTCCTACTTTTGCTCTCTTATTTATTGTTTTTCCTTTCAAAAATTTCTTTGCATTAAATTTCAATATTCTCTGGTTTCTTACAATGATTTTTTTTTTTTTTTTTGTCTTGATTATCGAGATTTTCAGCCTCGGGCTGGTTCATCTCCCGTCGTAGTCAGTCAAACACCACTTTTGGGCATTTTCGTAACTTCTCCGGGGGTGAGATTCGAACTCGTGACTTAGGCGTGAGAGGTATGGATGCTAACCAATACGCCGGGGTCGCCCGCCATCTTACAATGATTGAAAATACTTCTTAATGTAAGCTTTTCATAAATTGACATATTTACTCTCTTTTGTTTTTGTCTGAACTGCCACTTTCGATCCATATTTTAAAGATGGGGCTATCACTGTTTTATATATCAACTTCCCTATTACCGAGGAGGGGTTAAATTTTTTTACAAAAATTTAAAACTGTTCTACTTGCCTTATATGCATTTTCGCATCGTTGTCTATTTTTGTATCGCCTATCCAAGGATGCCGTAAGCCATACTCCTAAATATTTTATCCTGTTGCATACCTTAAAAGTTTTTCCAATTAGTACTATTTCTGGCAAAAAGCACTCATTTTCTTGGCCCTAAAAGCATACAATGTATCTTGATTGCGAACTTCTATTCACCAGCGCAATTGGCTCCCAACAAACACAGTCTGCCCATTTCTTTCAATTCCAGTAACCTCATTTCACGCATTCTGCCAATTCCCCGTTGGCCAGCCCGAAAGCATCAGTTCTCCGACTTCAACAAATCGACAAATACCGAGACTCACCTGGTCAGCATCTCATATATAGATATATAATCTTCCAATCAATCTGCCTGCATGTACAGATGTATGTAAAAGCATACAATTCGAAAAAAAGCGAAATTTGGCTCAACTCCTCTACCACTACCTACAAGCTAATCTTGAGTGGATGATCTCTTCTCCAGCAGCATGTGGCTGCTGCCCATCTTCATTCCCAACTGACAGACCAACCGCCGAGCGGGTCCGTCTGGGAGCACGTCTCGACGATTAGTTCCGCACCGAGTGCGAGGCCTCCCCGCTTCTCAACCCCGTTCCCGTACCTCGTCCATTCGGAAAACCTCGAAACGAAGACACAACCGCTGAATCTCCGTATGTGGACCAAAGTAACAGTTTTTATCATAGCTGATCAAATAAATCCCTACCCCCTACCACGTCTCGCATTGGGTCATACAATAGAAAGCGACAGTGAGAAAAAAAAAGCCACGTACAATTTGTGTACCACTGATACAGATTTGATTGAGTTGCAATGTTCAGCACTGGAAGTGCACCGTCATCGTGACCAATAACGGGCAAAGAAGAATCATTCTCGCGGAACCATCGCCAACTATGTCCAGTTGACCAGCAATCTGTCAAAAAGATAGCTGGCACGCGTACGAACGCACCCCAGGTGAACTAATTAAAAACCATCACAACAAGTGTCGGGTGCCCCTCCTCCTCAATCCATCCCACTCACCCGTTCATATGCTTGTACTAGGAATCTTGAGGAAGTACACAATGACTGTTGATACGAACCTCTTCAAAGCAAAGCAAAGACGAGCAAGACTCGAGAGCAGCGGTTATAGAAGCCGCTAACTTTCTTAATTATGATTATTAGTCCGCCGTTTTCTGTCGGGGTAGCATTCGTTACTTTCCTCCTCTCTTGGCGCTTAATCGGCCGGACGCACGCAAGTCTCAAGGGGGTTCTTCTACAGCGTGAACGCACCCAGCGAGGAGCGATACGCGAAGTGATGATGGAGAAAAGGGCTTCATATTGTGTAAATTGCTCCAGGAGACGACCGACAGACCGTCGCACGTGCTCCCTTGGGCATCTTGGGCATAAATTTTGAGGAAAACATTTGGAGCCAAGAAGAAGAAGAAGGTACGTGAGCTTGCTTGAACTTCAATGGATTTCTACGCACTCCAAGTGGGTTACATAAATAATTGGATACGGGGAGCTCGCAAATTCTCGCTTGTAGTTTTGTTAAACAAATGAATGGTCTCAGGGGAGGAAGCACAACTGTTGAACATTTTAGCACCTAGCGTCGCGCGGGGGACCTTCTTACCGATTTTCTGATAAGAACCCGAGCAACTAGTTGGATGTTAGTTGGCATTCAAATGGTGTTTGATTTTGGGGACCAGGTAGTCGGAAGTGTTTCACCGCAAGCAGACTGAAATACTTGAGTTGAAACATCAAAACCTGTGAATTCAAACTGAAGCTGCTCGTTGCATTCAAAGTGCAGTTTTACGTAACAAGTGAAATGCAAATTGCAAAATATTATCTAATATAACATGATACAGTTCTATTCGATTCATAGTTTCATATTAAGTGTAAATATGTTTATTTCATTTTATAAGCAGTTTTCAACGAATCTTGATTCCTGTTCCAAGTCGTCTCTCTTAAAACTAGATAATACCTTTAGCATACTTTTGAACAATTTTAGGAAATTCTTCGTGAATTTAAATTTAATGTCAAAATACTGTCTAAAATACGCTTAAGAACATTTGGTTCGAATTACGAGAACATAAAATAAAAAAACATTTGAAAAGGGCATATCTGTACTGAGCGATTCATTTCATCGACTACATCTTTGGTTAATAACGGCTTAACAATTGAATTTATGGCTCTGCTAGTAACTTAGCTCAAGAGAAAACGTTGTTTCCTCTTAATCAGTTCTTTTATTTGTTAGGCTCAGGCATATGTAACACTTTGCGGAGCCGATAGTCAATATTGTAATTAACAATGTTTCATTTCCCGAGTTTAGTGGGGTGCCAATTACTCGTGGCTAGCTCGAGGTTAATGGATCACATTATCGTTTGGAAGAGGCTAGTCATGGTTGCGACATCTACCAAATCCTCGGTCCCTGTAGTCCCTTTCAGGAACTAAGCCGCAGATGGGTGACCACAGCTTGCTGTGCAGGTACAAGTAGCAGGGAAACAAAAGGATAATATAACTGAGACACAATGGCAATGAATTTACTAGAGTAGAAGGAAGGGGGATGATGACGTAACACTCTTAGATCAGACACACAATAGTCGAGCTCTGGAGGCATCATCATCCGGGCAATGCCAAACTGCGTGATCCAAGGAACATTGCCAAAACCATCCAGCTTTATTACGGTTTATTCAAGTTTTATGAAAGCCACTAGAAATCAATTAAGTTTTGTTGTGGCAGTAAGCGGTGCCAACAGATTTCAAATTTGATTCAGGTTTATGAGAACCTGCACAGCTTCTTTGCAACCATCTTAAGATCTTGTATTCTAAACTTCCTTTTACTCCTATCAAGGGTTTTATTTTGACTTTATGAACTCATTAACTGCTGTTTTGAAATGCCGTTTTAGGACTCACTCAAATTATCTTATTATGGTCAGTCTAAAAAGCATTTTAAAACCATTTTGCCAACAGTAAATGCATTAAACGGCAAATTGGCATTAAGGAAAGTCACTAAATGACCAAATAGTTTTATAATAGCCATTGCGAAGATAAATTGGATTTTTGGCACAACTGTGATTTCTTCCAACAACCACGTTGAAAAATAAGAAATCATTGGAATGAGGAATTACACCAAATATTAAATTTAATGCAAATGAACAGTAAGTCAGAGACTAATTTTGGAAAATTCATGATTAATTTATCGAATATATTTGTTTCAATTTGGTCGTTGTGGATGTAAACTCACATAATCTACGAGGCGCATTTATTTTCGGCTCTAATCGTGCCAATACTCACCATAGAACTAAACGCGCATATGATTTGGAGCATGATACGCTATAAAAAAAACTCAATTTGTTTGGGATATTTTGCTATCAAACAAAATTTCCTGCAGCACTAGAACTTTTTTCTTAGATATTATTTATTGTTAAATGAATCAGAAGAGCAGAGAATCGAACAAAGCAGAACAACAAAAACCAACCACGATATCACCGTGAAGTTCAACAGCGGCGGCCATTTGGCCCTATGCTGGTTATGATGGCAGCCAATAGGTTTTATGAAGGTTCTCAAGTGGACATAACATCTTCTACTAGAACATTTTCAAAATTTGTTTGGTCTCATAAAGGATTTATTAATTTGTTTTCACAACCGTCTATAGAGTGGGCCACTTTGTACACATTTTGGCTTTAAAGATGCATAGAGGAGGTGTTGGTGGACATAATAGTTTATAATGTTGTTTTATCAACAAAGCCGGGAGGAGTGCTATACGGATGGAATAAAACTGATTTTTTGTTCTGGGGGGTCTTCTTTTGAGGGATGCACTTGGAACGCGTCGTTTCTGAGCTTGTAATGCACTTTTTTACATTAGTTCGGAAAGGGATCGGTAAAATCAATATGAAGGGTTACCACCAAATGTTGCCAATCAATATGCCTTGTGAGGTCATAAGGAAAATGGTTTTTTGACAACCATTTTTGATTGAGATAATAATTAAGTGATCACTACCATGGGGCTTATTGATAACCTTCCACAGACAATCTAATGATAGTGAACTAGAGCACAAAGATATGTCAAGTCGACTCTCCCTGGCAGAAGGTTTTGCTATTCGTGTTGCGTCCCCGTGTCGTGATGGTCAAGTTGAAATCGTCGCATAAGTCATAGAAAATATCCGCTCTGTTGTCATCGAATTGTTCGCCCCAAGCAGTACCGTGGGAGTTCAGATCACCCAGAATAAGAAATAAAGATGGAAGTAATGTTACACTTAACTAAACACTAAAAGTTAATTTTAGTTTATATTACGAAATCAAAGGTAATACTTACAACAAATCCATTCGTTGTTTTCTGCAACGAAACTGATTTGTGTTTATAGTGTGGATTCGATAAAAATGGCATACAGAAAATCTGCTGTAACTTTAGAACCATATTATACGTGAATTTAGAGCAAATCTTATTCACAGTGTATTGTTCACATTTGTGATGTTTCAAAGTTATTCATTCAGTAGTTCCAGACATAGGCCAGTATCGACTTGAAAAGTAGAGTAAAAAGTAGAGAGGTTACGGAATTTTCCTATATCCGTCCTTTTACACGCTTCGTCCTATATCGTCAAGCACAAAGAATCAATTCTGTTTTGGTCTGATCTAGCATCCTGCCACTACGCTCGAAACGTGTTGGAGTGGTTTCGAGTCAACGGAGTCGATTTTGTGCCAAAGACATGGACCCACCAAATTCACCGGAAATTCACCCAGTTGAAAACTCTGGGAAATTATGAAGACGGAACTTCGCAAACATCCCAAAACGCAGGCATTCGGGATGGCAGATGAAATTGAATAAATTCAATTTTGTTGATCGTCACTCATTAGTAGCTTTTCATACCCTGAAAATGTCAAGAAAATCCGAAAATTGGTTTGATGTTGGTGAGTTAATATAAGTAACAATAAGTAAGCTCATATTTAAAAGTTTATCAGTAAGTCATTTATCAGTAAAGTTCGTTAATTTACAGTGAGTAAGTTTGACAACCTTGCCAAAACTAGTTTTGAACGTTAAGAGACCTTTGGTCCTATTTTTGCGATATCCGCGCACAAACTAAATTAAAATTGCTGCGCTAAGAATGGCTTTCAATAAATAATTTTTTTGGTTATATCAAAAAATATTTTAAAATTCATTTAAATTTGCCGTATTTTCTTACATATTGTATGAATCGATGAAAATTTTCTAGTTTGAGTTGTTAATTCACTTCCTTATTTGAACTTCACCATAGAAGATTTAATTTACTCCATTATTGAATATTTTTACAGATTGTTATTTTTGTTAAGTATTTTTGAGTTTCTAAATTCTTTTTTATAAGCGTAGGTACATACCAAGAAAATTTCTTTCCAGCACAAATATTATTTTAGATGAAAGATTTAAATATAAATTAAATAAAACATGCATGTGTGAGGAGTAACACAATCGCAAAAAAAAACATTATTTTGGAAACCTATACACACAGATAAAAAGAAACATTGAATTTTCTGCGTTATCTAATGCACATAAAGGGAATGCTAGATTTGCCAGAGCATAATGGGATATTTCATGTGAATTTAAGCCAGATAACGTCTGAATCCAGCCTGTTGAATGAAAGATTGCCAATATTGTTGTATGGCGCATGAAAAATTGCAAACAATTTCGTTGCTTGCGCCTCCTTTAGCTTGGAATTAAACGAGGGGATATTTTACACGCTTCTTAAAATTAATTATTATTTTCTGTGCAGAGGAGATAAATGTAATGTTTAACAATGGATCTAAAGCTGGATCTATCGATATAAATCTCCTATCGTACTATTTATCTAACATCAATGCTTTTTCTGATATGTACATAGAGATAATTAGCGTTATTGTAACTCGACTGGGTCGAGTTACTAGTGCACGACACTGAAGAAGTCGGCAGATTGTAGACGAAATACGCGTATCTGTCAAAATAAACACTAAAGGAAGTTGGAATTGAATGGAAAATACTATTTTTTCTTCTAATTTCTAGTTACAGGTAATCCACTAAACAGCTCAAACTTTCTAGGATCCAAATGAAAACTGCTGTTTTTAATGAAATCATGAGTCATCTTTTTTTTTTATTTTGCCCTAAATTATGACATAAATTCATCCGCTGGTCTAACAATGGTTTCTATATCACACCTGTCGGTAGAAATTCATTGCTCATAACATATTTCAATCAAGATGTGTATATCTAATTCTTTCATTGTTCGAAATGTTCGATTTTTAGACAGTGCTAGACAAAAAAAGTCAAAAGGTCAAAAGTTTCATTTGTAAACAATGGCTTCTAGCGTACTTTTCTGGGATCTGCTTGTTTCTACAAACAAAATAAAACCAAAAACAAATACAGAGAATTATTACCTTTTCGTCGGTAGTGGATAAAGATGTACGCAACCTGGCATTTCCAGGAAATTTACGTTTTAGGTCATTGTTTACAATTACTACTTTCGACCTTACGACGATTTTGTCTAGAGTTATCTCATTTACGGAGATAGGGATAGCAGTAAGCCGTGCTTTGAAATTGACGTGTTTTGTTTTTGCTGCGTTGTTTTCGCGAAAAAAAAAATCAAACAATAATTTGTAATTTAACTTAAACTAACAGTGGAATTATACAATCTCCGCGTGATTTGGAAAAGACGTAGTGAATACAATCGATTGCCTCCCGGAATGTGTGCGTGTCGGTAATATTTTCCCGTTTTTTTTTGTGCTTCGCCCCCGTACCCGAAAGAAAAATTACATCCTGTAAGTTTTGTTTATTAGTGGTGGTATTATGACATCCGGACATAAATAATAAACTTTGAGTGTTTTTCCGCGTTGTCGCGAGTGAATCAAGCAGTTTTGAAGTTCAATATAAAGCCGCCTCATAGCGAAGGTTTTGATTTTGCAAGAGTGTGTAGTGAAAAAAAAAAAGAAGAGTGCCAAGTATAAAACGGCCATTTGCTGGTCAGAAGGAACAAACAAAAACAACGCGCATGCGCGCGTGGAAGGCTGGCACACATTTCAGATGCATTCACCACGTGGTGTACAGAGTTTTGTTATGCAGGTTGCATATTTAAAGGCGGTCTAGCTACTTAATTTTTGCGCTTATAGTGTTGCGAATGCATGAAATTAATTACGAATCAACGTCAATTTATTTTTATTTTTATGGATTAACAAGATAGTGTCACTAAGGAGTCGACCATGGTGAGATCTCTCTGATTATAAGTATATAACAATAACCTTATTTTTAAATAATACTAAATACGTGCCTGGTTTGGTAATTTAACATTGATGATGTTGTTTGAGAAGGAAATAATTTCTCATCACCATGAGGCTCTAGGAGTAGACAGCACTGTTTTTTTTGCTAGAACAAAGTTGTTAAGAGAAAGTATTGATAGTTCCGTTAGCGCACGGCAGGCTGTGAAAATTGAATAGTTTTTGGAATTTAGCGGAGGGCATTGTGAGGTAGTATTTCGAAACAAGCACAAAATCTTTTGCAAAGCATCCCCATGTGGAGTAGGTCAAGGCAGGAATGAATCCACCACCTTGACTGGCAAAAGAATGGGCGCTTGATCGTGCTCATTTAACATTGTTAAGGTATTGTTTTAAACAGATTTTATCCATAATATCATTGCCAAGTAAGGAGTGTTAGATCACACACACACACACACACACACACACACACACACACACACGAGCCAGCGCAAGAGGCGAGGAGTACGATACTGTGCATTGGCCAGTTGGGTGGCTATCACCGACTAGCTCCAACGCCTTCAGGTTCCTGGGTACCTGTACAAGATTCTTGGAAGTTACTTCCAGAATCGCGTACTGGTATACAACACAGAGGCAGGCCAGAACCTTGTCCAGATCACCGCAGGCGTCCCACAAGGTTCGATCCTGGGTTATGGAACACGATGTACGATGAGGTACTACGGCTTGAGTTCCCGCACGGGGTGAAGATAGCCGGGTTCGCGGACGACATCACCCTGGAGATACGTGATGAATCCATTGAAGAGGGCGAGTTAACGGCCTTGCACTCCATCGGCATTGTGGAGAGATAGATGAGTTCCAGGCAATTGGAGCTAGCCTACCATAAGACTGAGGTCACGGTTGTGAACAATCGGAAATCGGAGCAACATGCGACGATCAGTGCAGGTAACTGTACAATAGAATCGAAGAGGTTCTTGAGGTATTTTGGGGTTATGATCGACGATAAGCTGTCCTTTGCCAGTCACGTCAATTACGCCTGCAAGAAAGCCTCTATAGCTATATCGGCATTATCCCACATGATGTCGAATAGCTCGGCGGTGCAAGGGAGTAAGCGTAAACTCCTGGCCAGTGTCGCTCTGTCCATACTTAGGTGCGGCGGCCGGTATGGATCACCGCCTTGAGTACCAAGAGCTACGTTAGGAAGCTAGAGAGTGCGCACAGGCTTATGCGCCTAAGAGTGGTTAGTGCTTACCGAACGGTATCACGCGACGCGGTCTGCGTCATAGCGGGGATGATGCCAATAGGCATGGTCATAAAAGAGGACGTAGAGTGCTTCGAACAACGTGGAACAAGAGGTATTCGGAAGGCCACTAGAGTCGCATCCATGGTTAAGTGGCAAAGGGAATGGAACAACTCCACCAAAGGTCGGTGGACCCACTAACTAATCCCGGAAGTAACCAGGTGGTGGGTTGGTAGGCGACACGGTGAAATAAACTTCCACTTAACGCAGATATTGTCTGGCCACGGCTCTTTTAGACAATACCTGCACAAATATGGGCATGCACAGTCCTCCGTATCAGTGTTGTAAAATGTCATTTCGTGAAATTGGATAAATTTACCGATAACTTTGTTCAACAGCTGAATTCATGAATAAGGTGTATGATAAAATTGAAGCTCTTGACAAATTTTACAACTTTGTCTATCAGCGCATATCCCTAACTGGTATATAGAAAATGTTATATTCACTGTTATATTCAAATGATATTCATTGATGAATATCATTTGAATATTCAGATATTGCACTCTCACGTCTTAGGTTTAACAGTTAGAACAATACATTGTGAACCAAATTTATGAATCTAATCAAGCACCACATTTTTTTCATACGTGCTAATTTGAAAATCAGCTTCTGGAACAAGTTGCTGGCAAATTTAGAGTATTGGGTCCAAATGATTTTACAACACTGCTCCGTATGCAGCGAGAGCGCGGGAGTTGAGGAAACTACGGAACATGTGTTCTTCGCATGTCCTCGCTTCGAAGGCGTGAGATCCGGCATGATTGCCGTAAGCGGTCACGACACGGCTTTTCCGGATAATTTGGTCCAGATGATGTACCAGGATCGAGACGTCTGGGACGCGGTATGCGTAGCAGCCTCCCAGATCGTCCTCGATCTCCAACAAAAATCGCGAAACGACCAAAGGCAGGTCGCAGGGACCACCTAACTACTAAAGCCCTAAGTAGTTAGACATAGTGGGTGTTTAACAAGTACAATAGCCCCCTCCCCGAAGTAAAACCGAGAGGTGGTTCCGGTGAGGGTCCATGGCCTAAGGCACGAGTGGGTTTTTAGTGGGTCTAGGTGTTGGTACCCTCATCTCCACACCCTGAGTTCTTCAGGTGTCTGGTTGCAGATTTTCCATCCCGTCTAAAAAAAAACACGTACCGTAAAACCCTTCGATCACTTTTTGAACTATTTCTTGAAATTTTCTATGATAATTATCTTTAAATTTTTTTTGCATTTTTAAAACCAGTACTAGTATCTGTAGTATAACACTACACAGAAATTTTAAAAGTGTATTATGTCAGATGAACTTTAAAAAAATTGTTTGATTCCAGCGGCCAATTTTCAATAATGGGGTGACTTCGATCAAAATCAATTGTATCCATTTGAAGTGCTTAAATGAATAAAAAAAAACACCCAATTTTTATGCAAACCGTTTGATGCAAATGTCTCCCGAATAGCACAGGGGTAGAGCATTCCCTAGAGGGACCGTCCTCCCCCCCCCCCCCTCCAAATTGTCGTGTTTTTTTTGGACCTTTGTGTACAGATTATCACAATTCCAAAAGCTCCCTTCCAATAAAAGCATGACATAATTTATGAGCGACCCATCCATTGATATTTTTCAGTAGTCCAACGCAGCATCCATCGATTCGGAACTGTACTGTAAATAAGCTCTTCCACCAACTTTTTTCACGTACTTTCTCGGCATTTTGGACTTCTCAATGCCATTAAATTGTCGAAATAAATGTTTCACACCTTTTCTCCAACACAGAACAAAACAAAACAAACCCTTTGACAGATTGAAAGGTAGTGCAACACTTCGAGAAGGTTGTCGCGTTTATTCGTTGGCTCTTAATTTTCGATCAAAATATTTTTTTTTATTCATGAATTTGTTTATGTATACAAAATTCATATTTTTTCGATTAGGTTAGAGACGAATGTTTAAGTTATCTGAAAATGTGGCTGTCGATTTTTTTAAAAATCATTTTATTGCTCGAATATATGATTGTTGTTGGGCTTGGTAAAAAGTACCATAAGGAGCATTTTAAAAAAATATATTTTTTAGCGAAGGAAATAGAGATATGCTAAAAACAAAATGTATTTACATACCCGAATAAATGCTGAATATATATGGTTCAAAGCTTAAAAAATTCAGGCACTTGGAGAAGGATAATTTTAAATTGAATAAATATCGGGCTTAGCGGTCGAAGTCACCCCGCTCTACGGTTCACACGTTACCGGTAAAACAATGGCCTTTTAGTCAAATATGTCTACAAAATGTAAAAACAATAAAAAATAGCGTATTTTGGGAATATGAATTTTATGTTATAATTATGATTTTTTCATCTGATAAGCATTTTGTTTATTAGTATGTTCTTTTGTTCATGGACATTTCAATTCCCTACCATTTCTTCTCAGACACTTTTTCTCTAAAACGAACAATTTCCCAGTTACTGTTTTCCTGAAACTGTTGTATCAAAAACAAGCCCTTTTTCAAATCTTACTCTCGTATCTATCATTCCTTATGCTAAAACATTAACACTGTTATTCCGAACACGTGTGCAACGTTTCGGCCAAATCTAAAATACCATTGTTTTGTCATTTACTAGTTTGGCGTGGAACCGCTCTGGTAATGTTAATTGGTAAGACAGGTAATTTTTACGACTCTCGTCAAGTCTTTCAAAACCTGTCCCATATCATATTCCATGTGATTTCGTTCCGCTAGTAATAGTACGCCTTATACTAGAGTTGTACACCTCATAGAGGAGAGAATAGTAGATCGGTCGCATACTTCTGTGCCCTACACTAACAAAATACACAAAATAACGCAAATAATACAAACTGGAAATAGTACATGAGGGAAAACTAGGCTTAGGATGTAGGATTAGGTTCGAAATCGTAGATTTTCTAAGACGTAACATACTGGATATTTTGACTTCAGTAGATGTAGTAAACTTTAAGCTCACATACACCCTGAGATCAATTATGACGATGTTTCTTAGTACACTACCAGGTTCTCTTGGAATGCTCCAAATATTAACCGCTGTAGAAACTGGATAAAACTAACCCCTAAATAATTTGCTCAACACCTCCATCAGCAGGTTGAAAGTTTAATCGGACTTGAAGTATTTGAAACCTAAACCACGCAAAAACGCTATGGACGCTTTAAGTCGGTTCTCTAATGGACTATTAGCGATGGAAGTTTAACACAATTAAATACAGTTATTCGTTTGTTCGTTGGATCCATTCAACCCACCAAACTATCGAAGTATTTGATTTTATCTTACAAACGAATCAGATAGAAACCATCCCGACAGCATAATCTCTATTCACTTGTTCCACCGAATTGCGTTACTGACGCAAATGCTCCCAACAATTTCCAGACGCACCATTTCCGACAGACCCCGATCGAACCCCATCATTCCACGCAATTACATCCAAGCATTACCTTTAATCCAACTCGGACATCAAAGCATTCCTTCGTTTCTCCTTCACTTGATGCTGGATGCTGCTACTCGGTTGCTGCTGATTAGATAGATCCCGTAGCTACAAAAAATGAAAAAGTTTCTGCCAAAAGCTGCTCCAGCCGATATTTCGCGTTCCCCCTCCTCTCACTCGGAGCTTCTTTCTTCCTGCCTTTATTGATCCGTAGCACTTTCCGTGTGGAGCAGCAACACTCTTAAGCCTCAGACCGTGCACTATTGTGAGTCGAAAATTTCCAAAAAATTTGAATGTAATTATCCTCCAATGGAAACCTGACTCATCGGGGGCGCTAAAGTTTTTTGAACCAAGATCGCAGATTGCCACTAGGTGGCGAGCGAGGGCAATCAAGCGCGAGAAGAAGCGGGGAAGGATGGACTAATTAAAGCGTTGAATATTGCATCTATTTGACTTTTCGGGTTTGCCTTCTATGTGTGCTTACTTCGGGTTTTGTTTTCTTTTCGGTCGAGCTCTTAGAGCCGAGCAAAACTTCCTTCACTACTTATTATGCTTCACTTCAATTAACGGATACTCTCTGGTGGATCTCCACACCCCAATCAAAGACCGCGGAGGCTCTCGACCTGTAGCTGACGTTATCGTCGTCGTTGTTGTCGTTGTTGTTGTTGTTGTTGTTGTCCATACGGATACGCGCACTGAGTTTCGAAAGAAAAATTACGCCTTGGGTAGCGCAATAAAAATCACATAAATATGTATCACTTGCCGTCTTCCGCGATTGCTACCCGAAATTTGCTGCCTGCTTGCTCTCTAATCACCTTTGCTTTTTTTGTTTTAATTTACAGCTTTTTATCATTTATCATTTATTACTTTATGACTTTCCTATATTTCACCTCTCTGCGTGGTTGCTTTTTCCTATTTTCTCTCTGGTGCGTTATTATATATACGTTACTGCTCTGTATGTTTGTTTTCTTGCACTTCTTTTAGTTTTGTTTTCGCTCACAATTAATGCCTGTTTTTCCGTGCTCGCTTGTTTGTTCGTTGTTCGGTAAAAAAAAAAGATATGCCTTCAACAACAACACACTTTTGGGTCGAACAATTTGCTTCAAAATCCACACAAAGCTGTGTACTCACACAAATACACACTCACACACAGCCACACAGACACGTGCGCGTCTCGTTTCCCCTTTTTCTTTTGCGCGTCGCTTTTCCTCTGCTCCTAGCTCTAGCGCATCGACGTCGCGGTCGTCGCCGTCTTTGTCGTCGTGATTTTCCCCGAGACTGATTTTCACGATATGCTATACAAGCGTCTCACGCGCGTTTATTGGTACCGTGCGGGGGACTGATAGCTATTTTTAAAATCTATAACAAAAAATGACGTTGTCGCTGTTTCTCGCACCTAAATAACTAGCACAACACACGCTCCAGTTTCGAACCGCCGAGACTGTTTCACGTTGGCGCGATAGTGTCTCAGAACTTCCGGTGCGGGCGCACACAATAGGTGTGTTTTTCCAAGCACTTCCTGTTACACACCGATTGGGTGGGGGGGACAAACTTCGCTTCAGGAGGGCTTTTCCGATTGCAAAATTGCGTATCGTGTATCGAATGGTTCGATTTCAGCGGAACACTCGGGCTTAGTCAACGCGATACAATGGTCAAAACACAACTGCTTCGATTGGAACCGATGATGTACGATTCGAAGCTCCCCGCGAGCTTGGTTGGGTGATTCTCGCTCTCTTTTGCCTAGCAGCACTTCCGATTCTTATCCGCTTCGGATTTGCTGGAAACTCACAGATTGGATAGAGTGGTCGGTCGGTTGGTTGGTGGTTGCGTGTATGTGTGATGTGTTGTCTGACTAGCTTCGGAAGCACGCAATAGATCGGTACAATGGTCTTCGAGTTGGATGTCCAGTGGTGATTTATGATTGTCCACTCTTCATAAGATATGCGTACTTGCTAACTGTCGGGATGGGTCCACTCCAGATGAGATATGTTTTGATTTCAAGTCATCGTCAATGAGTCTGCTGCAGAGCATTGTCTATAGTGAGGCAAAAGAGAGGAGAAGAGTAAAATAGCACGCTAATTGGTGTATGCTGCATCCCTTGGTTTATCGAGCATAGATTTGAACGGTTGCGGCGGGGGGGAATGAAAATTGAACATTACTGTTTTTTTTCTCTCTTTCTGGTTGTTGTTTTTTTCCATGAGACCTAGGAAGAGTATTGCGATTGGTTAATGTTGTGAGCATGGCAAAAAAAATGTTTCTTTAGTACCTTTAAACCAAACATAATAATGACAGCTTATTTAAATTGTTTGTGTACTATGAAATAAAAATCACCAAACAACAACATGAAAATATATCACTTATTCAAATTCTTGATGTTTTATTTAGCTGAAAGTTGGTGCAGTTACTTTATATAATTCAAAATATCATTTTTGTATCGTTACTTCATATTAAGTCGAGGCAACCTTTCCAGAAGGGACTATGTAAGAATACAATTTATGTGTTGAAATAAGTGTACCATGAAAACGGTTCATTTAATCGACATGGTATCTTGAGACAAGTTTCAGATAACTAAAAGATAGTTCCTTAAAAATTGCACCTTCATTGCTTATCTTGACAGATACGCGTATTTCATCAACAATTTGCAGACTTCTAGCCAAACATTGCATTAGGTCCTAAGCAGCAATATAAACAAAATCTAGTTGGATATTGATTTGGATAGAAAGTCATTACTTTTCTGTGAATCATTTTGTAATTATACTTTAAGATAAAAAAATATGAAAATACGACCGATAACAAAGCGTCCAATGTAGCTTCACTCTGATATCGCACAGCTCTGTACATGGGACATTTCCCTAGGAAAGGAAAATAACAAGCTGAAATCATATCGTTTTGATTTCCGCAGTTATCGCATAGCAAATTTACACATATTAATTTTACACATATTAATTTTAACAAGCGTGTAATGTATCCCTTCGTTCAAATCCAAGCTAAGAGAGGCGTAAACAACGAAATTGTTTGCAATTTTTCATGCGCCATACAACAATATTGGCAATCTTTCATACAACAGGCTGGATTCAGGCGTTATCTGGCTTAAATTTACATGAAATATCCCATTATTTTCTGCCAAATCTAGCATTCCCTTTATGTGCATTAGATAACGCAGAAAATTCAATGTTTCTTTTTATCTGTGTAGTTATCACCATTGGCAAATTTTGTTATCACATGTTATCATTTTGAACACACTATTTTTTATGAACGTTATAAGTTGAATTGTAAAACTATAAATATTTCCAGCATATTTGAACAAGAAATTTCGCTTTTAATCAAAAAAAAATTTTCAGCTCTTAGCATGAGAATTTTATTTCAAATTGATAACATAATTTGATACTATCTCAATGAATTTGCTTACAACACAGGATTTGTTGAATCATTGAGAATTCCCGAGCAAAGGATTATACCAATTTGATAACAAGTTCTAATAACAGGTTATCATTTTTTGATCACTGAATGTGTTATCATTGAGGCTGAATAAATAGCCAAAATAACAAAATGAATAACAAAAAAATACTTGTTGAATATCATAATAATAACTTATTTTGTTATCACTGCGAACAACTTGATAACAAATCCTGTATTCTAAGCAAATTTATTGAAATAGTTTCAAATTATGTTATCAATTTGAAAGCAGACTCTCATGCTAATAACTGAGAAAAAATATTTTGATTAAAAGCAAAATTTCTTGTTCAAATATGCTGGAGATATTTTTAGTTTTACAAAACTTATAATGTTCATAAAAAATAGTGTGTCCAAAATGATAACATATGATAATAAAATTGACCAATGGTGTTAACTAAATTTGTTATACGTTAACAGTGGAAATCAAAATGATAACTGGGATAACAGAACTTCTTACTTATATGATATCAGCTTGTTATTTTCCTTTGCTAGGGTTTCTTCTAATTTCTAGTTACAGGATTTGTTATAAAGTTGTACGCAATAATAACAAAATAAGTTATTATTATGATATTCAACGAGTATATTTTTGTTATTCATTCTGTTATTTTGGCTATTTATTCAGCCTAAATTATAACATATTCAGTGAACAAAAAATGATAACCTGGTATTAGAACTTGTTATCAATTTGGTATAATCATTTGCTCGGGTTGTCAGCCGCTTGTCCAATTTACATTGTTTGTCTTAAATTTTGGCAGATGTACGTAACGTTTGCATTTGAAAAATGGGCTTTTTTGTATGCTGCGAGTGGCCTTCCGGCAGTTAACCGGTTCGCCATGGTGAACGAAAACAGACGGGTAGGCATGTTTTTGAGTTCGTTCTTCGTTTTATTTGTCAATTCCTCCTCAGATTTTGCGACAAAATTGTTGGAGTAGATCTTACGCTTCAGGTTGGCCCAGAAATTCTCGATGGGACGCAGCTGGGGGACATTTGGCGGGTTCGCCGACTTGGGTACCACATCGATATTCAGCCGCTCCATCTCCTCTAACGATCGCTTCGAGTAGTGGGCCGACGCCAGATCTGGCCAGAACACCGCGTCTTCGTACTTATGGTATTTCTTCATGAACGACGCAACTTCCGGTAGTCATTTCGTACTGTAAATTTCCCCGTTCACGATCAGTCCGGAGCGAAAGAAGAGTGTCTTTGACAACCTCTTCTCCTGAATCCTAGAGGGTTTGAGCTGTTTAGTGGAATACCTGTAACTAGAAATTAGAAGAAAAATTAGTATCTTCCATTTAATTCCAACTACCTTTGCTTATCTTCGACAGATACGCGTATTTCGTCTACAATGTGCAGACTTCTTCAGTGTCTCGTACAAATAACTCGACTTAAACATGGTGAAACACGTGGACAAAACACTAAAAGAGTGTAAAGCAGTATTAGGGGATGCAGCAGTCCGTCTTCGTGAACCAAACCCCATCCTCCCCAGAATGAACGGCCTCCCAAAAGTCCACAAACCTGGAAACGAAATGAGGAAGACTGTTTCATCTGTAGGATCTCCAGCCCATAAGCTATAAAAATGGCTAGTAAAAGAATTCCAAGGTATATCCGAGCAATTCCCAACAAGCTCAGTTCGCAACTCCCAGGAATTTGAACAACAGCTACAGCATCAGGTCATATAAATGACAATGAAGTAATGGTATCTTTCGACGTCACGGCCCTTTTCCCTAGCGTACCGATCAAGGACGCAATAAACCTTCTAGAAGATTGGCTTTTGAAACAGGGGGATGACACAACATGGAAACAAAAGGTGCGGATGTACCTTAAGCTGACTCGACTTTGCATGGAAGAGAACTACTTCACTTTCAGAGGATCATTCTTTAAACAATTAAAAGGAGCCCCTATGGGAAACCCTCTATCCCCATTCCTCTGTGAACTGTTTATGGCGAATTTGGAAACAATCCTAAAAGCGAAAGGATTACTCCCAACTCGTTGGTGGAGATACGTCGACGACATCTTCGCCGTAGTGAAACAAGACAATCTCTCCTTCATTCCACAAGAAATCAACAATCTCCACAAAGACATTAAGTTCACTCATGAAATAGAAAAGGATGGAAAACTTGCATTTCTCGACCTTCTAGTAGTGAGAGAATCATTGTCACCATCTCCTTTAGAGTTTGAAATCTTCAGAAAACCCACAAAAACCCAAAGAGTCATCCCATACACTTCAAACCACTCTTTTCAGCACAAAATGGCCACTTTCCACCACATGATCCACTGGATGTTGACCCTTCCTCTCAATGAAACTGGAAAAGCCAAAGAATTAGCATATATCTTCGAAACTGCCAGACTCAGTGGGTGCGAAAAAAGGACAATTCAAGCGATCATCAACAAAAAGGAAAAACATCTTCATAGGAAATCACAAACAACCCTCTCAGACTCACCTGAACCCCTGAAACGTGTATCCGCCCCTTCGATAAAGACATTACATAAGAGCTAAAACCACGACTTAGGGAATTTGGTTTAGACTTAGTTTTTTCTAGTAGGCACAACCAATTAGCTAACATCGATGCTCCACCAAAGATTCAGTAGACACCTCAGGCAGAGCAGGGGTATACAGAATCAAGTGTAAACACTGCAGCAAAATAGGTCAAACAAAGAGAACCTTGGCAACAAGGTTCAAGGAGCATCTAGCGGAGGTGACTAAGGCTGTCAAACAGAACGAGAAAGGAATTTCACATAAATTCAAATCAACAGTCGCAGAACACATCTTCACGGAAAATCACGACATAACGACGAATGACATCACAATATTACGGACTACATCTACACCCTGGAAATTAGACGTCGCAGAAAGCTTAGAAATAAACAAGCAACAGAACACAAATCTACTAAACAAAGACCAAGGCAACGGTTACACATGGCTCTTCAACTTAATACCCAAACGACATCAAACCCGACGAAGCGAAGTACCCACTGCTACACAATAAGTAGGTTAGGTATAGATGGAAAAAAGTGAGGTAGATATTAAGTACATTTGTTTTTGACTCAGGATAGGTATAAACAAAATAATAATAAGATAGGTATAAGCAAAATAATGATAGGTAAATGCTTTGTATTTAGAAAATAGTATATATATATACGGCAGGTGGTGAAGCTTTTCTTTAAGTCGAGTTATTAGTACGAGACACTGAAGAAGTCTGCACATTGTAGACGAAATACGCGTATCTGTCGAAGATAAGCAAAGGTAGTTGAAATTAAATGGAAGATACTAATTTTTCATCTAATTTCTAACTATCCCCTTGTCGCTGATTGTCAGCTACAGCAGCACCTTCATGAGGAAGTTGGTGCGGGAAATGAACTTCACCTCGGCGCTCCTACCTTCGTGGGGGAAATAAAATACGAATTGGCCTGCCGGTCGTTGCCAGGGTGAGATAGGTCTCGTCGTCCATCACCATCGCCACGTCGCGATTCGCCGGGAAAATCGAATTGACCATCTTATTCAGCCACTGCCACTGCGTTATTGCCTGCAGCTCCGAAACCAGTGGACGCGACTTCCGTTCCTGACATATGTATATTCATGTCCGCCAGGTGCTTTTTCACTGTTAGGCAGGGATGCCAAATTCACAGACATGCCTGTGAATTTGCCGACTTTTCATTTCTATAGCAGATTTTTTTGCAGACATTTAGCAGACATTTTATTTATTTTGCAGACTTTTTCTAACATTTGAAATATGTTTCAAGTTTCAAATAAAGGTATTCTCTGAAGTTCGGATTTAAAACGTACGAGGATCTGAACAGTATAGTGGATACGGTAAGAAGCTTTGTTGAAAGATTCTTTGAAGTATTCTTTGAAGAAACGAAAGCAGTGGGCCACTTGGAGACACAATGGGGCCGGAGATAAGTATCGTATAGGTCTTTTTCGAGGGTTATATGGAGCCCCTTCTTATGGTAGTGTTCAATCCTACGCGTGTTTAAACCCATGCGAAAAATTACTGTCAAAGCGTTGCTAATAATGGTTCTTTGCCATTTAGTCACAACGAAAATCAAGGTTCACAACAATACAAATCATATTTGAGAAATTTAGAGACTTCCTCGGAAAAAAAACTTCTATGGTCAGTTAGAAATTTCTCAGACGTGTTGGGAGCAAGCAGTTCATACAAGAAGAACCTTAAAAAATTCATTACCGAAGTTCAAGATCATATTTAGCAGAATTTCAAGACAGAACTTCCCCAAGAATCAAGAGGACTTATCAGAGCTTTAGGAAGAAGTGTAGGGGAGAGGCCTTCTCTGAAGTTTGGAAGTTGTCAGAGGTTTTAAAGTTCGAGAGACGTGACGCGAGCTAGGACACAACACTTATTGTTTTTACAAAACGTAAAAAGGGGGTTTAAATTTATCTTTTTAGTCGACCGGTTTCGGGCTAGATTTTGTTCATCAACAGGACGATGTACGACTGGTTACGAAGTACAATACTACAACAAATATTTATATTGTGTTACAATACATGTTGAGTGGAGTAAAACAATATTCTACTGGGATTCCAGTTTTGTCAGATGAAACAGCACAAGCCACACAAAAATTAAAGTTTTAAAGTTCTTCCCAGAAATTCAACGCATTAAAATTTTGCACGTGCATGGCGAAAATCCAGACTACTCTCACGCCAAGTTGGCAAAATTGTTGAATGTGGCGTATTAAATGTGTTCGGTGAATGTTTGTCGATATCCAGGAAAGCTGGATCGGTGGCAATCGAAAGCCGGAGGCCACAGCGACGACAAAAAGAGTTGCCCGCTGTTTCGAGTGGAACCCCAACCTCTCCGTCCGAGATGTCGCAAAGAAGCTGAGAGTGGTCCCTCTAACCGTGGATTGAGCTAAACAACGAGCTGGACAGTCGACTCACCAGAAAGTGGTGACTCCAAATCGCGACGATAGATAAACAGAACTCGTCGGTCGAAGCACGATCGCGAAAGTAGGTCACGGCGATGCTGACGAAGTTTGATTGCGTGGTACTAGACGATGAAACTTACGTCAAGGCAGACTTTAAACAGCTTCTTGGACAGGAATTTTACACGAAAACCGGATGGGAAAAGGTGGCAGATTTTTTCAAGCACATTAAACTGTCAAAGTTTGCGAAGAAATATCTGGTGTGGCATGCCATCTGTACCTGTGACTTGAAGAGCAACGTTTACATTGCGACCGGAATCGTCAACCAGGAAATTTATCTGAACGTGTGCCTACAAAAACGTCTACTGCCTTTCCTGAAGCGACACAATGTTTCCGTTCTATTTTGCCAAGATTTGGCATGTTGCCATTACGGAAAAAATAGGCCATGGAGTGGTATGCTGCCAACAACGTTGATGTGGTGCCCAAGGACAAAAACCCTCCCAACACGCCAGAGCTCCGCCCAATCGAACAATATTGGGCCATCGTCAAGCGGAACCTTAAGCAGACTCAAAAAGCTGTTGTGAGCGAGAAACAGTTCAAGGCAAACTGACGTTCTGGGGCGAATAAAGTGGACAAGGAGACTGTAAAAAATCGAATGGCAGGTGTTAAACGAAAGACCTGGAAATTCACATTCGATAAAATGCTTGGCTGAATATTTATCCAGTATTTTGTATTAACTGAACTTCAAAAAGATAAAGAAATTGATTTATTAAAAAAAACTTTGATCGACTAACACACATTACAGTTTGACCAAATTTTGATCTGAACACCCTTTAGTGTAAATCTATTATAGTCTGGCGAAATCTGATGGACGAAGCTTCCTAATAATTCACTGAGCTTCCTAATAATTCATTGACGAATTACAATAGTTTTGGAATAGATTTAGTTACACATTATATTTATTCTTGTCTTAGAGCTTTCGGCTTATTATGTTCTCCACTTTCACAGAACATAACAAGTAGTTAAATGATGAGCTCAATCTCGGCCCAAATAACACAATATTTGATGCCGAAGAGATGGAACTGAAAACGGACGGATGCCGATCCGAGTACATCGTGTCATGTGAAAATCAATTCAAGCGGTAAATTACAATAACGTTGATTTTCAACATATTGTAAAGTTTCTTTTTAATTCCCAGAGCAACCAGAAGTGAACAGCTTTGAAAGTTGCACCCTTTCTTAAGGCACTTCCGAGTCGTTTTCTCAACTTCAACTGGCTGACAACTTACATTCAAATAGTACAGAATCAGCTCATTTACCCCATAAGAAAGGTAATAGAAGTGGAAAGCGGCGGGTATTTCCAGCTGTGGCTACAAGCAATGAATAGATGGAAGATTATGAAACGGAAGCAAACGAGAAGCACCAGCAAGAATACTTGAAGGAGGAAAGACATTCAAAACAGATACAAAAGGAAATGGGAGAAATTGAGGAGAGACAATTGAAGCAAAGTGTTGGAAGATGGAAGATAAAACAATAGCAATCTTCACTCAAGAAGATTAACGAATCAAAAGATAAAACGTAGAGACAATAGGAAACTGGATTGTCCGTAGAGGTAATATGGACTGATATGGAAATAATGAAGTAGCAACCTCGGGTAGGATATCCCTTAGTTCAGTCGTTAAAGGCGCAGCTACAATGTTATACCATGCTGGAGGTGCTGTGTTCGATTCCAGGTCCAGTGTATGAATTTTTCGTTAAGAGAAATTTATCGACCCCTGGGCATAGGGTATGGTTGTACATAACACACAATCATACTAAAGCAGAAAATGGTACCTGGAATCTCAATTATAATAATAACTGTGGAAGTGCGTTTAGAACACTAAGTTGAGAGCAAGCAATATGCGAATTGGAAAAGCAATAAGCTTGAAATGCTAAAATATGAAAGAAGAAGAACCTCATGATCATGCTCATCAGAAGTTCTTGAAAACGAAGTACAACAGGTGAAACCAGGTTCTCACAGCCGAGGTTTTTATTGAAAAACAACGGTAATAATTGAGCCTTCCGTTGTCGGTTTCAGCTTCAACCCTCCGGCAAATCCTTGGTTGATTGTATTGGCTACGGACAACCACTCCGAGCTGACTCTACTTTCTCAGCTTTGGAATTCAGAACGCTTCAGAAGTTTAGCAGATGGCATTTAAGATATTCTTAGATCACGTTCAGTGGCTGGTTCATGGCATGTATGTAGTTTTCCACAATCTCCATGCACTTGATTGAGCTCGGAAATGATGATCATTCTTGCGTCAAAGTTCTTCAGCCGTTGACGTCACGGCCTGTCACGGGACAGCCAGCTTGTCAGTAGCTTGCTGCTGACTTTTTCTATGGTCACTCGCATCTTCTAGCATTGCACTATGGGGGATTTTCATTCAAGCAGGGGGACAAAAATATGAAGAAATAGAAAGCGTGAGTGGAATACATGTAACTGGAAAATGAGAAGAATCTGAAGAATCTAAAATAATTTCCATTTAATTCCAACTACCTTTATTGCTAATCTTGACATGTACGCGTTTTTTGTCTACAATGTGCGGATTTGTGTTTCGTGTACTCATACTTGACTGACAGATAATCTTCGCCGCCAGTCGTATTTATACTATTTTCCAAATACAAAAACCTTTACCTACAGCTAACATTTTTTACCTAACCCATCCTGAGTCAAAAATAAATATACTTAATATCTACCTCGCGTTTTCCCTATACCTAACCTAATTATTCTTTAGGAGCGGGTGCTCCGCTGCGTCGGCATTGTTGTCGCTTAGGTACTAAGTTGAAAAGCCATGTGTACCCGTTACCATGGCCTTTGTTTAGTAGTTTTGTGTTCTGTTGTTTGTTGATTTCTAAGCTTTCTGAGACATTTCATTTGCTAGGTGTATTGAAATTTTGGTTGAAATTAGTTCAATGTGTATTTATTAACGCTGTGTAAGTTTCACTAGCATATGTGCAATCGTTGCGAAGATGGAGTCGGAAGACCAGCAGCGGCGCAAAGAAATTCTGCGCTCGTACCTCGAAAATCCGGATCTTTCACATCGTACCATCAGCAAGAAGCTGGCAATGGTACATTCTACGGTGTCTCGTGTTTAAAATCGGTGCCACGAACGTTTGACCATCGATCGGAAAGAAAAGTGGCAAAAATTGATCTCATTGATTGGCAAGCCGAATCCCAATAGTTCAGTTCGAGATGCTGCAAAGAAACTGAATCTATACAAAACTTTCGTGCAAGATGCGAAAAATCGCGAAAGACTACACACGTACAAAGTCCAAAAGGCGCCTAATCGAGATGAACGGTAGAATACGGTAGATAAAACACGTGCACGGAAGCTCGAGGCGTATGTAAAAGCAGACTTCCGGTAACTTCCGGGGCTCGAGTTTTTCACAGCTCATCATAAATTCGATGTCCTTGAAGACGTTAGAAAGCAAAAGATGTCAAAGCTTACCAAAAAGTATATGATTTGGCAAGCAATTCGCTCGTTTGGAAAGTGGAGCACCCCATTCATGACAACTGACACGGCCAATGGGCAGGTGTACCTAAAGGAATGCCTCCAAAAACGTCTACAACCTCTTCTAAGGTCACACGATAGTCCTACTATTTTCTGGCCGGATTTAGCCTCGAGCCATTACTCGAACGAGGTTTTGGAGTGGTACAAGGCTAAGGAGTTCAATTTCGTGTCGAAGCATCTCAACCCCCTGAACGCAACGGAACTGCGGCCAATTGAAAAGTACATCATGAAGCAGGCACTTCTGAAGCATCGTAAGGAAGTGAAACTGGACGAAGATATGAAGAAAAATTAGATTGCCACGCAAAAAAAGTTGGTCCAAATGTTGTACAGGATCTTATGAGTAGTGTTAAGAAGAAGGTTCGTGCATTTGAATATGGAATTTAAATTGAATAAAACAGTCATGGGAAAATATTCATACCATATTTTATTTCACTCCCTGAAAGTTTAAAGATGATTGGTTGAACGGGCGCGTTTTACCCGATATTTGTGTGTGTCGCAATTTGATTCCGTACACCCTTTAGCATATTGCGTGCCGAAGTCCACATTTAACATATTTTCAATCATACAGAGCCCTGCTAGGAGGTTTAATCCTGTGGTATCATCATGATTCATTTCGCTCCCTCTCACATTGTTTCCATCGCGTACAATTCCTCGTTCCATCGATTCACGATGCACGCGTTGCTGACTGTGGTGGCTACGGCAATTCATGCTCGCACCGCGTCACTTTTCCTTACCGCTATTTCAAACGCATTGCAAAGCTGAAGCTGAAGCTAATGCCGATTCCCCCACCCTACGATACGAGGCACACGGCGGCGCAACAACGGTTATTCACTGTGCACAATCATATTCCATACATACCTACCCACCATCAGCTCACCCTACCGTTAAGGCTAGAGAGGCCAGCAGGCAAATTAAGCTACCCGACAAACGCTAAAAACCATGGCAGAGTGCACCCGATCAGGAAAAGCATTCGACCTCTAGCTTGCGCGAATGTGTCGTCTGAGTTTATCGGTCTTGCTTGGCCGCGTCGCCATCGCCGTCGTAGTCGTAGTCGTCGTCATCGTGGTCATGTGCTTTTCAATAGGCCACACCGTACGGTTCAGTAGCACCATGTGTGACGCACATTTGAACTGAGTCCCCTCTGAACTGAGCCAGTATCGTTCATTGTTCTGTTCGTTGTATGACACTTCAATACCAACCAGCCCACCACTACAGCCACGTTGAGTTCTAGTTCTGATCAGAATACGAGCATTTTCCCCCGCACAGCACACCAGCGACAATAACATACAGCCATCGTTTTAAGCTCCCACAATGCTGAAGGTATTTGTGCAATCCAAACGAATTTCCATCTCTCGCGACCGACGCTCTCTGCTTTTCCGCCGCCACAATTGAAACAGTGCGGAATAGCGCTTCTTTCGTTGTATGGTTTCCGTTCACACGTTGTTTTGCATGTATGTTTCTACTATCAATTTTATTTATAAACACTTCAAAACAACAGAAGGAAAAACAAAGAGAGAGAGAGGGAGAAAAAAGAAAAGAAAAGCTTAGGGACAACTGCCGACCGATACTTTAACGTAGCGTTGATTTCAGTTTTCCATGGGCTGAATTTTTCCACGACAATAGGGTTGTCAAATTATTTTGAAGAAAAAAAAAGGATTCAAACACATTTAACGTCGAGTAACAATATCGCAATTATGATGATTATTGTAACTATTTTTCTACTTACACTTTGCGATGGCTGAGTGGAGTGACATTGTTGAAATTGTAATCGAATTTTAACTGCAATTGTGCGATGTAATATGATTTTGTAATCCACATCAGCAGTAGAGACTGCCGTACTAAATCACAAACCATTTCACGTTAATATGTAAACAATCCTACGCTTGTCATTTATCCAGTAATTTATTTACCTTGCTCCGCACTAGGTCCCGCAGAACTGATCCATTTTCCGATCATCCAAGCACCCCATGGATCTTACGCTCGATGCAGCCAGTTTACTGACAGTTTATTTTCTACTACGGTTTTCCTTTTTCAATGCCAAACCAAACCGTCCATCATGACGGGCATAAGCACCTGGACAGGGAATACAAGAACTCACTTGGGGTTTTGAAGGAACAAATCCTGTCCGTTTGCGATCCCAATGAAGTCGCCATTTGTGCCAAGTGGATTCAACGGTTCAACGGAGCTCCGTCCGAGGAAAAACAACACCGAAATAAACTTATGGAGCTCCTGATTGGGCAGTTGGCCGAGGACAATCTGAACTACCCGTTTATATTCCTCAACAACCTGGATAAATCATTGACGCTTGTTGAGCATGAAGTGCGACAGTTATTTTGTAGCAGTGGAGACGAAATGGGTGATTTGGAAAACATTCTATCCAATGTGAAGCAGTTGCTGGTTGATGCTGACACGATGAATATTCAAGTTGAAGAAGATTTGCAATCAATCCGGAGTGAAACTGTGGCAGTAAAACAGGTTGAGGAACGAAGATTGGAGTACAGTTTGTTGTTGAGTGAGGAGCTCAGGCGATTGCTAACTGATGAGATTCCTAAAGTTATTGATGTTCCGAATCGGCAGATCATGTGCGTTGATGGATTGCGACAAGCGGATCTGAACTGGATTCAGCAGTCGGTGAATGCAATTCGACGAGCAGTGATAGCCAAATTACCCGTTATTCCGGAAAACGCTTCCAAAGGCGTGCAAACCACCCAATGTTGGAAATTTGACAATCTGGAAGCTTACTATGAGCGAAAGTTCACTCGACTTTATACGGATTCTTTACTGAAGGACCGAGCACAACAGATTAAGTTTAAATCGGAAGAAGGAGCGAATCGGATAGAGCTATCTCGAATGTTTGAAAAGCGAATTCGTAGAAAATTAGGACCGCAAACTACTTGAAGAAGACGTTTTGCTGATGTAATAAATGTTCTCTATACTAATTCAGATAACTTTTTATTTTTGACATGCTTGGTGGAGTATGGCTAATGATAATAATGACTTCACTTCAAAATGCGTTAAAAACAATCGAAGTGACGTTTGTCACTAGGTTAAGTTAGAAAAGGCACCTGCAGTGACGTGACTCTAATTTAATTAACCAAGAAAAGCCTCGTCAGTGCAGGTGACTTTTCTAACTTAACCAAGTGACAAACGTCACTGCAACTCTTGGAATAACCCCAATTCGACAGATATTTTTCATTATGGCCTAGCTGACAAACGTAAGCAATGGCTCAAGAAAACTTTTCTTCGAAGACCGCCATGTTTGTTGTTGTAGCTACCGACCGACCGAGAGATCGAGAATTTCCAGTGCGTAGTATTTGTTATAGAGAAAAACTAAATCTCGAGAATGTTGCTCGCAGTCTTTCGGATCGGGCCTAAGAAAAACAATTCCCCAGTACGGTTCGCTGATAGCTGCTCCGCAGTTCTCAGCTAAGTACACTGGAACCCTCGATGGCAGACATTCGACCGATGCATCGCGATGGCCGCCCAAGCAGGAGATGGTTCGGTGTCAGCGCTTCCTTGTCTTCCACATTGGTTGACATATACGTGAGTGGACGCGAGTTGACCAGGTTCTCTGCCTCGATCAACGCAGTCTGCAGAATTTCATATGTCAGCTTCCGACCATCCGTGAACATATGCATTGCTTCTTTGAGCGCATCATTCGCTCCCACGCACCTTGCATGTTTGGCGCCGAGGGTGGGTTGAACGTCCAACGTGTTCTCGCACTCGCACTGTTTCTCTCCTTTGGCAGGTCTCGATTGGCGCATGACAAATTTTGTTTGACAAATTTAAAGAAGATCTCTATCCGACTACCACGCCGCTTCACAAATCTTCTAATAGCCATTTTGCAAGACTTTATGGTCATGCTGTACGCCAGTTCCAAATGTACCGCTCTGACAGTCACTTTGCTTCGCCGTCACTTCCAAATCTTGCATGTTCGAATCACCTGATCCACCAGTTCTCGTAGACACGGAATGTAGAATCGCTGCCGAATTTCATTTACGACGGTTTCTCTACCTCTGTGACTATACTGCTCCAGCAACCTTCTTGTCACGATGTGGTCCTTATTTTGCCACCTCGGTTCGACCTTCCATCCGCACAACGCCATCTTCATCCAAAAACGGTGACAGACGGTATATAGGGCTCGATTTTTCTAGCGGTAACCCCTGTGCTTTAGCTGAGTGCCGATTCCTTACGAGAGTCTTCACTTCATCCGCAAACTCTTCTGCTCTGCGCAAACTTATCATGCCTGCCTACAAATAACAATGCTGTGATTGCAACGAGGAGTACGATGCCAGTGTACAGTGCGAGAAGTCCGAGGAATGGTACCGGTACCACTTCGAGTGCGTTGGTGCCGACGAGTCCGTTGCAGAAGTTGTTTGGTACTGTACGACCTGCATCGGTGAGGGTAGATTGATGCGTGACTCACTGGGTGCACTAGGCCTCGTTCGACCAGCCGTCGATGAAGGTATCGACAACGTAGAAAACATCAGTAAGGTAGCGAATAAGAAAATATCGTCAACTGAACGACGCTTTAGTATGGCCCAACCGAAGGATCACAATGATGAAAACAATAAAACTGATAGTGATGACGACCAGGAGCAGGAAAATTCTGTTGCAAACAGACTTCAAGTGGCACAAGAACAATTCGAAGAACATTCAAAGCTCTTGAAATCTTTGATAAGTCGTCAAAGTCAACCCTTCCCGCGTAGATTATTCGAACTCACATGATAGCAGTCAAAGTAGGCTTCAAAAAAGTGTAAGTGTACCGTTGACACGTTCAACACGTTCTCGTGCGTTGAAGAAGCTTCGTGAGCTGGAGGAAAAGAACCGGTTGGATGAACTCGAAGAGGAAAACTAACTGAAAATCTTGGAGGTTCATCGGAAGCGGATTGCCAGACAAAAGGAAACGCTAGAACGAAGGATGCAGTGAGAGATCATCAACGAGGATGCCGAAGATGAATAAGATTCAGTGGCCGAAGACGTGGACGGAACGATGGACAGAAGCGGGAACAAGCAGACCTCGAAGAGTTCAAGTGCAATTCGGAAGAATCCACGAAAGCGGTCAGCCGAAGACGATATTCGGGAGCTGTGTGATTGTTTGATAAAGTTCGGGAGAGCGAAACGGAAACACACCTGCGAAGCTTGCATCGGAAAAGACCACAAGAAAGTTCATTTCGAAGCCAGGATTACCTCGCCCATCCATTGAAATGGATGACGACGCCTTAAAATCGATTTTCACTGGCGGAGACGCTGACGATCATGGAGCATTACAGGAAGGACCAACACGGCTGCAAATAGCATCGCGCCAGGTGTTTCCGTGGAGTCTGCCGAAGTACTACGGAGCAGCTGAGGAGTGGCCAATTTTCATCAGCGCCTACGAGTGCCTTACCAATGCGGAGAACTTGATTCGCCTACAAGAAGCGTCGAAGGGTAGAGTATTGGAAACTGTACGGAACCGATTGCTGCTGCCGGACAATGTGCCGCTGATAATCGAGAAGCTACGGAAGAGAATCGGGAACCCAGAAATCCTGTCGACAAGGTTGGCGACGAAGAGTCTAGTCCAATAACTGCCGTCATATTACGCCATGGAGTGGTAGACTGCAAAAGCCATGCTAGAACTGTTGACTTGGAGACGTTCGGCACGTTCATTTAGAGAATGGTGGAAAAGCCGTTGGAAGCGACTTTCGAGAAGGTACAGCTGGACGAAAATGTGAAAAGGAAAGAGATGTCAAAGGTAAAGGCTTTCGTCCACTCTACAGGTGAAGGAGGCGAAGACAACCAAGCAGCAAGGAGTTGGCAAGGAGTTGACATATCCACAACATGCCTGGGCATTTTGGAAGGAATTGCCGGGAGTTCCTATGCTCTATTACATAGCGACTCGAAAGAAGGAACCTCAAAAGTACGCAGTGCAACAGTCATCACCAACAAGAACGTGCAGTGCTGTTCAGGATGGCTCCAGTGACGTTGTACAACGGCAAGAAGAGAATCGATGCGCTCGCCCTGATCGACGAAGGGTCGTCGATAACGATTGTGGGTAGTGAGTTGGTGGAGGCGTTAGGAGCCAATGGTCCGGTAGAACCATTGCAGATGTGCTGGACAAACGACGTGCAACGGACAGAGAATCGATCGATGAAAGTGATGCCCGAGATTTCCACCAGAGATTCGTCAAACCGTTACTGGCTCCGATGCTGATACACAGTCAAATAATTATGCAGGATTTGTGCCGTAGCGGAAACGGTTGGGCTAAAAAGCTCACGAAAGCTCATTACAAGCGTTTGGAGCAGTGAACGCAGCTTTTCTGTCTTATTGATGAGATTCGACTTCCGCGGTGCTACCTCGCTGGATTGAAGGACAACGAAGGACAACCCAGCAGATGATCTAACGAAATGGGGAAGAGGAACAAGAATCCAATCGGAAAGCCGATGGTACCAAGGACCGGAATTCCTGCGTAAAGACTTGTCAGAGTGGCCGAAGTAGAAGCGTCCTGTGAAGCGTCCTGTGAATCGAGACGGGCTACGTGCAAGCGTGCTGTTTCATCACATTCTGTTGCCGGAAAGATTTATGAAGAGAATTTTTTCTTCCTGGACTGTGATGGTGCGAACGGTAGCAACCATGTACCGTTTTATGTCCAACTGTCGTCGTCGGATCAAGAAAATGCCGATGGAAGCGTTACCGTGCGAGGCAACAAAAGCTACTTCTGGAGCGTGGGTAGGGGTTTAAGTACCATTACCAGGCAGCGGAAACTTTGCTCTGGAGAATGGCGCAAGCAGAGGAGTTTGCGGATGAAGTGAAGACTCACGTGATATACCGTCTGTCCCCGTTTTTGGATGAAGATGGCGTTGTGCGGATGGAAAGTCCATTTATGTGGCGTTTAATGCGTGGTTCCCAATAATTTTGCCAAAGGACACCATCGTGACAAAAAGGTTGCTGGAGCAGTACTATCGGCAGTATGGTCACAGAGGTAGAGAAATCGAACCGAAATCAAAATTGTTTTTCGATGCCGAATATCTTAAAAATGCATGAAACGTCGAGAACTGGTGTTAGCCCGTGTAATATGTGATATTTGACGAAAAAATTTAAAAAAAATCAAAAGAAATATCAGAATTTGAATGGAAATTGAAGGCAATAGCTATTATTTTAACGCCTCTTTCATAATCGTAGGCTATTGTCTATATTCAATTCATGATATTTCATTTGGGTTTGCTCACTTTTATTCTATTAGGGTGGACCTTTGAAAAATAAGTGAGAATTTGAATGGAATAGTGAAGACAATAGTATTTAAACATCTCCTGTGTCATCGTAGATCACTGTTAACATTTTATATGTGATATTTCATCAGGGTGGTTAAATTGCTTTCCATATAGGATGTCCTTTTTGTCGAAAAATTAAAAACAAAAACCAAAAAAATTTGAACTTGAATGGGATATTATGGACATATGTATTTAAACATCCCTATACCATCGTAAGACACTGTTAACATTTCAAATGTGATATTTCATTAGGGCGATTGCCTCATTTTGCATAAGGGCGACTTTTTAAGTTAGAAATTTAAAATAAAAAATTCGTATGAAACACTTCGTTAAGATATTTTCATCAATGTTTTATTTTGAATAGTCAAAATAGAACCAATACGATAACGTTCAAGGTAGTACAACAGTAACTGCCGGGATTAAACTATGGATGAAACAAAATATTTTTTGACGTAACTAAATTTTGACAATAGCTTGATACCGGGATAGGCGACAAAGAACCCAAGTAGCACACTATGATCACAATTAGTTGTAGTAACTTGATTATGACTTAGCAAGTCATATTTATGTTATTTCAACTGAATGGCAACAAGTGTGTTACTAGGGAAGTGCAGCACAAGTTTTTTGTACATATTTTCTTAAGAAATAATCAGCCTTGGGCTGCTTTTCTCGAGAAATACAAATACGTGGTTATTTGCCTCCCGTTTACATGCGCTTCGGTAGAAAAGAGAACGTTTGTACATAAAACTCACACAAAAAAAAAACAAAATATAATAACCTAAAAAAAGTCACGAGCAATACAATCAATCACCTACCACATTGACAAAAACATAACCTCAACATAAAATAGTAGCAATGACAAAAGAAAACCATAACCATAATAATGCAAGATGGATGTACCAATATTTTTCCTTTAAAATTTTCCTTCACTGGCAGACTTGTGTGTTACCTAAGGGACAAATAAACATCACTTAGCACGATTAAATGTATTTATTGTGAAATAATATTCAAGAAACTGATTTCTTTCTTCGTGTGCTGCAATGTGCAATGCTGCAATGCAATGAAAAAGCTAGAAAATTTTACAAATATCATAAATCAAATTTCAGTGGAAAGATGTTTGATGTTTTTTTTATGAAAAGCAACTGATTATTCTAGAAGAAATCTTTGAAAAAGTTTTCTTTATACTATTCTAGTTACATTCCAAGGATAGCAGTAAGAGTGACTGAAGAGCCCGTTTTGATGATTTCTGGAATAAATGGCTTTTCTCACCATAATATTACTAAACAAATTCATTTAAACAAGATCCCATACGGCTTATAGTTGCATGCCAGTCCTTTATGAAAATAGAAGTTAAAGTTCAGAAGTGCAATTTATAATAAAATGTCATGCTGTAATGGCAAAAAAAAAAAATAATTGAGATCCATGATCTCAAGATAAACGGTTCTGGAATGCAAAGCTGACTCCAAAGCGTGCTGAACGTATTAATAACATAAGAATGGAGAATATTTAATGTGATTGAATGTGATCCCCTTACTTCGCTATTGTTAAATTGACAACATTTCCCAGGCAACGCCAACCATCGTCGCCATGTTTCAGCTGGCAGTCTTTTGTGATCTTATCCCGACCAGGAAATTAGTAATCTCCATTTAATTCCAACTACTTATGCTTATCTTCGACAGATACGCGTATTTCGTCTACAATGTGCAGACTTCTTCAGTGTCTCGTACTAATAACTCGACTGAATGAAAACCTTCACCACCTGCCGTATATATACTATTTTCTAAATACAAATCGTTTACCTATCATTATGTTGTTTATACCTATCTTATTATTAGTTTGCTTATACCTATCCTGAGTCAAGAACAAGTGTACTTAATATCTACCTCGCTTCCTTCTCATCTAAACCTAACATACTTATTGTGTAGCAGCGGGTGCTCCGCTTCGTCGGGTTTGATGTCGTTTGGGTAGTAACTATTCAACAAACTGGACCGGAAAACTTTGGAGTGCTATTCTCTGCACCTGAAGTTAGCCAAGGAGTATCCCGTAAAATTCCAGGAGTTCTTATCCCGCGTCAAGGTAGCAGAGGAATGCAAATCGAATAGGAAACGAACGGTTCTCGATAGGAAACTCAACAAGCTGAGAATAGAATCCCAACAGACTCGGACCACACATCACACCAAGGAACAAGCCACACTTACACCCACCATCAACACGACACCGGTGGTCCACTCCATTGAGGTACTGGTTGTCAACCGATCGACGACCGCATTCACGGAAGAACAACTGACTCATCTCAACAAAGGATTAGGATACGCGGTTACAACCAAGCCCGACGTGGAACAGATCATCATCGACGTGGAGACAGCAATTTCAAACACTCTTCCGACATCTTTACAAAACACCGCTAGGACAATCACTTCGAACATTATTAAGGACGGACAAAAACAAAAACACAACAACGAGAAGCAAATTCGCATCGTTAAGGAGCTGAAGTCAAAGCCTGTTTATTACCTAAAAGCAGACAAAGGCAACAGAGTCGTCATCATGGATAAGGAGGACTACGACAAGCAGATGGCTTCGAAGATCAATAATGGCCCTTATAGGCAGCTTCGGGTAGACCCCCTACCAAACATTGTGAAACACGTGGACAAAACACTAAAGGAGTGTAAAGCAGCATTAGGGGATGCAGCAGTCCACCTTCGCGAACCAAACCCCATCCTCCCCAGAATTAAAGGCCTCCCAAAAGTCCACAAACCCGGAAACGAAATGAGGGAGATTGTTTCATCTGTAGGATCTCCAGCCCATAAGCTAGCAAAACGGCTAGTAAAAGAATTTCAAGGTATCTCCGAGCAATTCCCAACAAGCTCAGTTCGCAACTCCCAAGAATTTGTACAACAGCTACAGTCATCAGGTCATATAAATGACAATGAAGTAATGGTATCTTTCGACGTCACAGCCCTTTTCCCTAGCGTACCGATCAAGGACGCAATAAACCTTCTAGAAGATTGGCTTTTGAAACAGGGGGATGACACAACATGGAAACAAAAGGTGCGGATGTACCTTAAGCTGACTCGACTTTGCATGGAAGAGAACTACTTCACTTTCAGAGGATCATTCTATAAACAATTAAAAGGAGCCCCTATGGGAAATCCTCTATCCCCATTCCTCTGTGAACTCTTTATGGCGAATTTGGAGACAATCCTAAAAGCGAAAGGATTACTCCCAACTCGTTGGTGGAGATACGTCGACGACATCTTCGCCGTAGTGAAAAAAGACGATCTCTCCCTAATTCTTCAAGAAATCAACAATCTCCACAAAGACATTAAGTTCACCCATGAAATAGAAAAGGATGGAAAACTTGCATTTCTCGACCTTCTAGTAAAGAGAGAATCATTGTCGCCATCTCCTTTAGAGTTTGAAATCTTCAGAAAACCCACAAACACCCAAAGAGTCATCCCATACACTTCAAACCACTCTTTTCAGCACAAAATGGCCACTTTCCACCACATGATCCACTGGATGTTGACCCTTCCTCTCAATAAAACTGGAAAAGCCAAAGAATTAGCATATATCTTCGAAACTGCCAGACTCAATGGGTGCGAAAAGGACAATTCAAGCGATCATCAACAAAAAGGATAAACATCTTCATAGGAAATCACTAACAACCCTCTCAGACTCACCTGAACCCCTAAAACGTGTATCCGTCCCCTTCGATAAAGACATTACACAAAAGCTAAAACCACGACTTAGGGAATTTGGCTATAGACTTAGTTTTTTCTAGTAGGCACAACCAATTAGCATCGATGTTAGGCTTCCACCAAAGATTCAGTAGACACCTTAGGCAGAGCAGGAGAGTCATACAGAATCACTATGTGTATTGAAATTCTACTGCAAAGCTAAAATGATATTCAGTGTAGGTCAAACAAAGAGAACCTTGGCAACAAGGTTCAAGGAGCATCTAGCGGAGGTGACTAAGGCTGTCAAACAGAACGAGAAAGGAATTTCACATAACTTCAAATCAACAGTCGCAGAACACATCTTCACGGAAAATCACGACATAACGACGAATGACATCACAATATTACGGACTACATCTACACCCTGGAAATTAGACGTCGCAGAAAGTTTAGAAATAAACAAACAACAGAACACAAATCTACTAAACAAAGACCAAGGCAACGGTTACACATGGCTCTTCAACTTACTACCCAAACGACATCAAACCCGACGAAGCGGAGCACCCGCTGCTACACAATAAGTATGTTAGGTATAGATGAGAAGGAAGCGAGGTAGATATTAAGTACACTTGTTCTTGACTCAGGATAGGTATAAGCAAACTAATAATAAGATAGGTATAAACAACATAATGATAGGTAAACGATTTGTATTTAGAAAATAGTATATATACGGCAGGTGGCGAAGGTATTCATTCAGTCGAGTTATTAGTACGAGACACTGAAGAAGTCTGCACATTGTAGACGAAATACGCGTATCTGTCGAAGATAAGCAAAGGTAGTTGGAATTAAATGGAGATTACTAATTTTTCTTCTAAATTATAGTTACAAGTATTCCACTAAACAGCTCAAACCCTCTAGGATTCAACATATGTTACAACATACCTAATTTCGATCTTGATAACTGATCTTGGTATTACAGAGCTCAGATTAAGAGGCAAAATACCTAAGAATTGCAAGCAAAATATCTCTCGAATAACAAACCTTGTTATTTCGGATACCTGGGAATACCTGAGAGGTACTTTTTTGGTATTGTCTTACCTCAATTTCATTGTGGGGACAATTTTATGGTATTATCCTCATGTATTTTACCTCTAAATCTGGGCTCTTAAATATCAAAAGACGTAATCAAAGTTTGACCGAAGTAAATGACAATGTAGAGCGAGATATTGCATTAATAGAACCATATAATTTCAAATTGTCATCGGATGAAATTCAAACCTTTTACAATTACTTGAAGAACATTGAACACTGTATAAAAATCTTAAAAATAAGATGTAATTTAGGAAAAATATGCGCTGTAAGGTACCAATGTTAATATCAGGTGAGTTATGTTAATATCAAAATTCCTCTCCTCTCCCTTTTGTAGCTAGCTTGCTGCTACTGAGCCAATTAAAAATTTAACATTACTCCATCGTAAAGGCCCCGGGGCTACAGTTTGGAGTACAATAGTCGGTAAGTATCGGACCGATAACTCTAAATTTTTAAATCTGAGCTTGCACAGATGGTGCAAACAAGAAATGGGAAGCTCACTGATGCTCGACAAACGGATTTCGTATGAAACGAGGACACCGAACTGTTTCACCTTAGTGAAGTGTCACATTTTGGATGAAAATTGTGCAAAACTTTACAAAAGTAGCTATCTAACTATGAAAGACTTTCTAGTGAACAATTCTCTTTCGTTCTCTTACTTAAGTCGGGTTATTAGTACGAGACACTGAAGAAGTCTGCACATTGTAGACAAAATACGCGTTCTGTCGAAGATAAGCAAAGGTAGTTGCAATTAAATGGAGGATACTAATTTTTCTTCTAATTTCTAGTTACAGGTATTCCACTAAACAGCTCAAACCCTCTAGGAGTCATTTCCTTGCCTTAAATGTTCCAGTATCCGTTCTACGATCTTTGCTCTAAAGGGTGTCCACGATGAAATTGCCACACTATGAAATTGCTCTAACTTTTTAAACGTTGGGTAGAGTTTAATGAAAATTTGGGTGGATTTAGTTCATAGTGCATTATTTACATCCTGCAAGTTTTAAAGTCCTGTGATCAAAACTCGCGGAAATGTAGTCGAAAGAACAGCTCGTGCGTGATTAAATCTTGCGCATTCATCACGAGAACAAGGATCTCTCGCATCGTTCCATCGCTAAAACGTTGGGAATCGCGAATTCCACGGTGTCGCGAGTGATTAAGCGGTTCGAGGAACGGTTGACCACCGATCGGAAGCCCAGAAGTGAAGGAAAAAGTATTCCGTACAACACCAAAAATCACAACCGCGTAGTTGGGGCCTTCAACCGAAATCCGAACGCCTCCGTTCGGGATGAGGCTAAGAAGCTGCACCTAAGCCGAAGTTTTGTCCAGAAGGCCAAAACTAAGGCTGGGCTTCGAACGTTCAAGGTACAAAAGGCCCCTAATCGCGACGAGAAGCAGAACAAGCCCGCCAAAACCCGTGCCAGGAAGTTGTACCTCAACATGCTGACGAAAGTTGAATGCTGCATCATGGACGACGAAACATATGTGAAGACCGACTTCAAACAGATCCCCGGCAACCTGTTTTTCACGGCCAAGGATAAGTTCAGCGTTCCGGAGCATGTCCGCACTCAGCAGATGTCCAAACTTGCGAAGAAATTCCTGGTTTGGCAAGCCATCTGCACGTGCGGGAAGCGGAGTGCACCTTTCGTGACCCAGGACACGATGAACGGACAGGTGTACATAAAAGAGTGCCTCCAGAAGCGGCTGCTTCCTCTCCTGAAGGCCCACAACGTCCCAACAATCTTCTGGCCGGATTTGGCCTCATGCCACTACTCCAACACGGATACAAATTCCATTCATTTGTATCAAAAATATTAATGTTTATTTACTATTTGACGGATATTTTTAAATTAAATATAAATCATGTTTCCTTCAGAAATAGTTATTACAGAATCAAACGCCGAAATTTATTTGCTTTTATAATTCCTTGCGAATAACCCCCCGTGCAATTAATTATTCTGTTCGCGGGCCCCTGGTTACTCCAATGATAAACAAAAAAATGATTCGAGGCATTTCGGCTGTGAAAGTTTTTTGCTAGCGTGTTTTTGTCGTTTTTTTACAAAAAATCATGGATTCGAAAGGAGATGATGATGTCTTTTACGAGGAGCTGGATGAGGAAGGCGCCAACACAGTGAATGTATTACTTTCGTTTGGAGTGTCGGAACATACTGTGACTGTGTGCTTGGGTATGTGATTAATTCATGTTTCATACTTGTATACCTAACCTAATTACGCAATGTTTCAGAAAACGGATATAGAATTGAGCTTCTAAAAAAAATCGAGAGGAGAAAGATAGAGGACTTGATAGGCCCTCCTTTCTTGGCTGAGCGAACAAAGTTGATTGTTGGGCTCAATAATTGAAGGCAAGAACAGGTAAGATAGCCATTTTCAAGTGGAAAAATATCAAATAAGGGCCATGAGCTGTTGCACCGTGGCATCATCACTATCTTCCATCTCTGTCTCTCTTTTGCCGCTAGTCCAAAACATCATCCTAGCATTTAGCGGATGATGAAGTAATTTATTATTTACACAGTTTTGTTGTGCAGCAGTCTATAAAGAATAAAAATATTTTCAGGGACTGCCATCGGTGTCCACACCTCTTCCAGCTGCCGAAAGATCGAAGGTAAATCGATTGGCCAACGTTAAACGCCAAGACTGTACGGCAAATTTCTGAACACAAGGGCACCAGTATCTGTCAAATCTGAGGGGCGGAGTTACGGTGATTTGATCTATAATGCGTTAAAAAGATATCGTATAAATTAAGGTGATGTGATGAATGAATTAAACAAAATACTGCATGATCAATAAGATTGTTTCAGCACTTCAATTTATATAAATCATTTGAATTACGAAAATCAACATAGAAATTTCATTAAAAATTTAAAAAATATTTTTTATTTTGAAATTATTGCATATTGGAAACAAACGTTTCTATGTTTAAAACAAAAGTAAGCACATCTTCGAAATTAAAATAATTATTTTTGTTTGAGGAGCTGTCAAACTGAGAGATAAACATATTTACGTTTGATTTAAACATATGTCTGTTCACAGCAAACATGACATATTTTTCAACCAGCTTGACTTGTTAACTTGTTTCTAACAATGAATACTTTTGTTTCAACCCAATTTATTTTTGTGGCCAGAACAAAGTGAGAATATGTTTGAGTTTACGTTAAATATTTTAATTTCAACAATACTTTTTTCTGCGTGAAGGACGTGCTGAAGTGGTATGCGGACAATAAGGTCAATTTCGCGTCGAAAATGTTCAACCCTCCCAACACTCCGGAGCTCCGCCCCATCGAGAAGTACTGGGCGATTATGGAGCAGCACCTTCTTAAACGACCTAAGGTAGTGAAGACAGTCGAGGAACTGAAGAAAGTATGGGTTTACATGCAAAAACGGTTGATTCACAGGTTGTGCAGAATCTTATGGCCGGGGTTAAGGCCAAGGTGCGGACATTTGCGTATGGACTGTAAATAAAATACGAGTAAAATGGTAAAATGAAGTTTAATAGTTATTTCTCAATCCCTGAAAATTTGATGGCAATCGGATGAAAACTCGAATTTTGCGAATCAATTTTGTGTGTGGCAATTTCATCGTGGACACCCTTAATGGAGTTCCACCAGCTGCAACTTCTTCACAAAGGCTCTCAGTCATGTTCCGCATATCCTCTTCTATCTCTTGGATCATCTAAATGGTTAGATGATTCAACGACTGAGGGTAATGGAGGTTGATGGTTCCATATTCCGTCTCCATTTTGCTGTGCTGAAGAAAATGTTCCTCTAATTATTAATTAATTAGAGCTAAATGATATCATGTCATGATAAATAAGCTGCTAAATGATATCATGTCACGACTTATTAATTTAACCGCTTACCTCTATCAATTCTTCATCTAAAGATTTTCCTAAGCAAACAAATAGCTCGAAAGATCACCTGTAATCATTTTTTCTAAAACTTATGTCTGTATCGTTGCGCAACAAACAAATCAAAACAACACCACAACAACATACAGCGTCAATTTCCCAGGACTGCCAGATTACATCTTCGGAGAATAACAAATGTCAAAAGTGTGCCACAGAGTGCCACACATATTGCGTATGGTGAACGATTTTCTTCTACGGCGTGCCTGGCACACTGTTCTTAGCGGCTCACTCCTTGTTAATATCCCATTTATGTTTTTTTGGTTCTTTGTTTTTAATTTTTCGTCAAAAACGACATCCTTTAAGAAAGGAATTTAACCATCCTGATGGTTAAATTTCTTTCCTTAAAGGATGTCGAACCATATAAAATGTTAACAATGATCTACGATGATACAGGAGATGTTTAAATACTATTATCTTCACTATTCCATTCAAATTCTCACTTATTTTACAAAGGTCGACCCTAATAGAATAAAAAGTGAGCAAACCCAAATGCAATATCATGAATCGAATACAGACAGTGGCTTATGATTATGAAAGAGGTGTTGAAATAATATTGCTTGTAATTTTTTTCTTTTAATTTCCGACAAAAGGAACCACTCCTATGAAAAAAAAGTGGGCCACCTAACAAAATATCACATATATCATGCTGACAATGGCTAATGATTATTTAATAGATGTTTCAATACTGTTATCTTCTATATTCTATTCAAATTCAATTTTGTTCTTTTCATCAAAAAGGACCACCTAGTGGAAAATAAGCAAACCTCCCTAATGAAATTTCACACATAATATGCTAGCAGTTGCCAACTATGAAAAAAGATATGTTTCAATACTATTGCCATGAATATCTCAGCAGTTGAATTCAAATCATTCAAGTAAAATTGAATTCACTCCCTCATCTCAAAAATTGGCGTCCTAGACGGTCAATTTTTTTCAAAAAAAAATTTTTCCGAGCTAACACCAGTTCTCAACGTTTCATGCATTTTTAATACCTACATTTGGCACCAAAAAATTGCGATTTCGGAATTTTCATGTACCCCTACTTTGGGAAATTTTTTATGGGTCAAAAAGTCAAACTTTGACCGCTTTGGGGGTCCACTTAACGAAGTCCGATTGAGCTCAAATTTTGCATGGGGACTTCTTTTGAGGAGACAAAACTTTTGAGCACTACTGATTTTTGAAATTCGATGGCCAAATTTCTCCCGTACATTGCAATGCATTGGATTGGCTCCCTAATATGTATACAGTTATGTTTCCATGGTAACCAAAGGTGTTGAATTATGATTTTTTGTAATAATTGATGTCCGAAAGCATCGTAAAATTTTATTTGGAATTTTTCTGGAAAACTTTCAACCCTTATTTTTTCATACTACTTTTCGTACTTCATACTTGTTTTCGTTCGTTTATCCATCAACTCTATGCGTGGACAAAGTTTCAGAATAAATCGGTCTCCCTTCGGTTCAAACCTGTGAGTTATTAAAAAAAATCCCATAGTCTTGAATCATCAATAAACAAGCCCATATAGTGTATCCATAATTTATTCATTCCATGATCCAAATTGTGTACGGATGTTTCTCAATAAAATTAATTAAAAAACAACAGTTCTTAATAGATACAATTACTACTAAATGAATGTAATGACCCCCTTTACTTAAAACTTAAATTCACAAGCTCAATTTCCAATTCACCACCTCCACAGAATCTCCGCCACATCCTGTTCCATTTGCTGTGCCTGATGTTGAGCATGCTGTTCATAGGCATCATTGTACCGTATGTAGCCCAGTTGGTTCCAATCGTTTGGCCACCAATTGTTTTGATACTGCTGCTGAGATGGCGCTGCTGTCGCTGGCTCATATACCGACCAACTTGGATACGGATCAAACCAGCTGCTGTAGTCCGTCTGCACCGGATCAGCTTGCGTTCCATAACGAAACCGTCGCGGATACACTCCGATCTTTTTCAAATAATCCTTATAGGTAAGATCCGGACCGTAGTTCCACGAATCTGTGATCACAAAAGTCAATTCAATTCACTTGCCTCAAGGATTCATTCGAAAGTCCAATCTCACCTTGTTGGTACCACGTGGGTGCCGCTTGCAGCAAATCGAAGCTGACCAGCACAATCACCAACCAAGAAAGTATTTTGAAAGCCATTTCTCCCTCAGGAACCGAACTGATTGAAAGTTATTGAGTAACTGAACCACTCAACTCTTTCAAAGCAAATTTTGGAACGATAACATTTACAGAGCAGGTAAGACCAGCATTACTACTGTGGGGGTGTAATTACGTCAACGAAGGCACAAGAAAAGAAAGGCTGCGCAAAATTGCGGTCCGACTGTAAAACTTTGTCTATTTCGGAAAAAAAAATCATTTTCACCAACACATTAACGGCCCCCTGGAGTGAGAGAGTAATCTAAATGTTCTCAAATTCCTTCCACTTTACGGAATTTGTGCTGTCTTACTTCTGTTGCTGCTGGGCCGGAAGGCTTCCTCTACAATCAGAGGCCACCGATCTTCGAAGATTGCCGCCATGGTTAACTGTTCCTCTTCGGAAACGTTCCCCAGTCGAAGCTGGCGGACAATGTGCGGCACAAGGTGGGACATCTCCGGATGACGAATATCCACGGACTGGAACTGCTGCACAAAGTCAGCTTCGGATTGATCTGAAATAGTTGTGTTACAAAAATCCTGTTAAAACCTAGCCGGAGTCGTCTGTCTTTATTTACAAATTGGTTATTTTCTGTACAAGGATATCATTGTTGTAGGCTGCGAGGGTGAGGTTATGTTTGCTGAACGGTTCCACGCCCGTCAGCGTTCGCTTAAGTGCTAGTTCGAACCAGCGCCAAAAGTTACGTTTCATTGGTTGGAAATGACTGGGGTGTCGTCACTTCCAGCTTGTCGGTAACCTCCTCCTCCGTTTGCAAAACTGATGTATCGTCAGTCACTGGGAGAACTGGAGGTGATTGGTCGAGATCATTCTGGTTTAAGTCGGCGTTGAAAAATCGAGCATTTCTGTTTTCGTCCGTTGGGATTGGGGTCTCATTCTGATTTTCTGAAGCATTCAAGGGTGTAGATTGATTGACGGTTTTGTTGCTCAGATCGTATGCACCATCGAAATAATTATCCTCATTGTCGGTGAACAGAACTCGCTTGGTTATCACTTCGGAGTGGTCACCTTCATCCAGATTTCTGGATTCCAATATAGCTGCCTGCAACTGAGCCAACTCCATCTGCTCCATGTCGGTTTCGTCAATCTGACGATTCTCCATCTGCTCTTCGTTTCCATATGTCCTGTCGAAGTAACCATCGTCCAAGTGTACCTCTTCGCCTTCCTTCCAGTGTTCCAGGGCCTCTACTATCCGGTCACTATTGGCCATCTTTTTGCTCACGATCAACTTCTGCAGGGCACTGATCATTTCAGTCCACCTAACTCCCACTTGCACGAGGCTTAACTCATCAACAAGCTCATTCAAATCATGCTCGGTAATTTCCTCCTTCAGTTCAAGGAATCCATTGGATTCTTCTAGCAGATTCAACACCTTCAAAAGCTCTTCTCTGACATAACTCCGAGCATCAGGTTCTGACGTAGCTAAACGCACGGGTGGGAATCGCAAATTGTAGAGAAAACGACCATTTTAGACGTTTGGTTGAAGTGACTTACCTGTCGGAGTTAAAGTCGATGACTCTTCTCTGGCTTCGACTGGAGTTCCTTCCGTGTGAATTTCGTAAACATTTCCCGTTGAGAGCTGTCCAACTGACGGTACTTCAGTAGCAGAAGCTTCCGTGGTCAAATCTTGTGGTTCTTCATTATTGTCGATCAGATCCGATTCTGGTATGGAGTTTGGCTGCTGGTGTTCCAATAAGTTCACCGGGAAGTCAAATCGGGCGGGTCCTAAAACGGTAGGTAGTTAGTAAATTTATATTGAATTAACTCGGACGAATTCCTACCATCGTCTTTGACTTCTTCCTTGTCCGACGGAATTCCTCGAGCCTTTTCTCCGGCTGACTCCTCTGGGATTTTCTCGGTTTCAGCTTCTTTAAAAAATAACTTTAAGCAATCATCACTTTCATGAACATTCAAATACCTCACCTTCGTTTTCAGGAAGATCTAGAATGATCCCATCGTCTCCCTCAGTACGGCTCTCCATAATATCCTCGAACTCAATCTCTGCGAATGGAACATCAATCACTAAACCATTTCCCCCTCAAAATGTGAACACCTTACCCCTATTGTCGATCTCCAGCTCATCCTCATCATCGGGAGCTGCCGAAGTAATTCATCTTCATCTTCAGTTTGATCCTCAATCAGGTCCTCCAGTTCAATCTCTGTGAAATTAGAAACATTTCAAATTAATAACCAGCTTCAGTCAAACATCACGCACCAAAATCGCATTACGTTTGCTTTCAGCTTCCTGTTTCTTAGAGTTCTCGATCAACCAAAGAGGCACGGAGTGAGTAACTGTATTCGTCTTTTCGGTGCTTGCTACACTCGGAGTTTGGAAGCGCTGATCAATATCAAAGTCCAGGGCATTCGTATCCTCCTTGGTTTCATGAACCCAGGCGTTTTGGTTGTCCAACTTGTTGGTTTCCATCTCGTCCAGCTCAACCAGGACAGCTGGTTGACTCACATCGATAGGCTGCGGTAGCTTCTGAGATTCTGGAACTTCGTTGGCGCTTCCATAGTGACTTGGTAGGAGATGACCCTTGCCAAGAAGTGAACCCAACCAAGATCCCTTGGTTTCTTCAACTGGAGTTGGGTCAGCTGTAGTTGTGCTATCAACCGATTCTGGAACCTGCTCGTGTTCAATTATACTCTTTTCTTTGATTTGATTGGCTTCTACGAGTCTTTGCTCCTCCAAGTACAGTTCTAAAGCAGCCTCCAAATCATCAAGAGTTTCACAATCAATATTCTTTTGCTCTTGCTGTTCTTTCAGCTCGGGATTATACCGACCAGGTACTTGTCCACTTCCTCCAAGTCCAATCCACCGACATCCTCACCTTCCCCCTGTACACCATAGCTTTCATTGAAGTCTTCCAGATCTTTAGCCTTTACTTCATCCAGTAGATTTTCCAGAACATCCGAGACCACCACTTCCTTAGCCTGACCCTTCATACCATACGATAATTCCGCTTCGATCTGTTCCACCGTCAATGCATTTGCCTGATATCTTAGCGATCGCAATTTTTCGTAGAGATCGTGATCTAACTCGCTCGTCAAATCGACGCCATTCAAAGCCCGCTGGATGGCCAAAAGCAACCGTCGATTGTTGTTTACGAACGGGTTCATCACTTTCACCGCTGGGTCGTTTGTGAGTCCTGCCACTTCCGCGTATCCAGGGTCGTTGTAAATCAGCTGGACCAGCTTTTGCTGCAGGGTTTCATCCAACAGTTCGTGGATTAGCCGATCTAGTGATGTTCGCGGTGGGTACGGCACTGGATGCCGGAACACAGCAACAACTCGGATGATTCGGTACACTTGCGGTAGCTGCTGGGCTGCGGCGTGAGATAGCTTTGGTCTCAAGTTGTATCCATAGGGCATGGAAAGATCATAGCGAGGGTAGTAGTAGTAACTAGAGTAACTGGGTTGATACTCATAGGGTTTATAGGCGTACGGTTGATAATCATACGGTTTATAGTAATAGGGCTGGTAATCATTTGGAAGATAGGTGTTCGGTTGATAGTTGTTGTATTGATAGTTATTGTATTGATAGTCATAGGGTTGCTGCTGGTAGTCTAACGGTTGCCATTGATATTCCGTGGGATCCCATTGATACTCGAGGGTTGCAATTGGTAGTCCTGGTAGCTGTTCCAGTAGTTATAGTATTCTGCTGGAAATGAAATGAGGTATACAGTTAGTTAAAGGGTGTTACGATCAAAATTTGATCGAATTAAACTTGACGCAATACATTAGATCGTGTATTTAAAAAATTTGAACGCCCTAATTTTTTGGGCAGGTATTTTGATTTAAACATTTACATTTCAGCAACAGTTGGCGTCCAAAGCAAAAGAAGAAACGCATCAAAATTCGATTGTTAAAATTCGCCAAATCAACTGTCATCAATGCA